>JARQOC010000008.1:122768211-122849962 GCA_033576535.1 Allobates femoralis
CTCGTAGCTGTAATATGCCCTAATGGGAGTCATTATAGAAAAGCAGAGCGCGGGCACGATTTCAATATCGCGCCCGCCATGTCACTGCTGCGACGCGGTCATGTGACGCCGGGACGCGTCACTTCCGGTCGCAGTGTTCACAGGCAGACTTTGCGCATGCGCGAACCCAGCGGCACATGACCGCATCACTGCGGTGACAAGGCAGGCGTGATATTGAAATCGTGCCCGCGCTCTGCTTTTAGAGCTTATTTGGGGAGACAGGTTCCGTTTAAAGATATAGTTATTTAGGGGAAGCCATTGAAGAGATTTTATACACTGTGTGTATACATACATTAATAGCATCCGCCATTGTGCCACCATTCAATAAAAAGAGCACCAATATAGGCTTCATACATTATGTTTCCCTTTGTTCCTATACACATTAATAATGTACCTCATTGTACCTTCACACATTAAAGAGATAATTTCACCATGTGTCCTCATGAGCTCTCCTGTCTCCTAACTTCTATATTGCTGGGAGTGGACACACTTTCTTGGGTTTCAATTTTGATTAATTGGATTTTTGCTGCTGAATATTCTAGTATTCAATTGTGATTGTTAGATTACCTATTTGAAAGTCAGCGTTGTTATCTGTATAATTACCGGTGCCTTTGAACAAGTGCATGAGTTAGTAGCAGGTCAACGGTAAAATGTATTATCATATTCTGTTTTAGTAGCTGATGGGTGGAGGCCACAGACTTTGATTTTGCACAATTGATAACAGCAGCCCTTGGGAGCTTACATGGAGGGGGACGTCAAACTGTCAAACTGCTTCAGATTAATGGGCTTCTAAGAGGTGTTTAGAAACTCAGGAGTTAACTTTCAAATCTCAACCTTGAGTATAGATGTTACACATGTTTGGTCAATTTATGGTGGTCAGTCCCTTTTCCTATGACCTGCAAAAAATGTATTAATGTTTAGGCACACAGGGGCTCTCCATACGCGACATGGTGTCCGCTAACAATTTGAATGGAAAATTAGCTCCAATTGTTAGCGGACACCATGTTGTGTATGGAGAGTCCCTGTGTGCCTAAACATTGGAGCTCCCCCACAAGTGACCCCATTTTGAAAACTAGATCCCCCAAGGAACTTATCTAGATGCATAGTGAGCACTTTGAACCCCTAGGTGCTTCACAAATGAATCCGTAAAAATGAAAAAAAAAATGCTATGGAAAAAAAAATACTTTTTCATTTTTACAGATCAATTTGTGAACCACCTAGGGGTTCAAAGTGCTCACTATGCATATAAGTATGTTCCTTGGGGTGTGCAGTTTCCAAAATATGGTCACTTGTGGGGAGCTCCAATGTTTAGGCACACAGGAGCTCTCCATACGCGACATGGTGTCTGCTAACAATTTGAATGGAAAATTAGCTCCAATTGTTAGCGGATACCATGCTGTATATGGAGAGCCCCTGTGTGCCTAAACATTGGAGCTCCCCCACAAGTGACCCCATTTTGAAAACTAGATCCCCCAAGGAACTTATCTAGATGCATAGTGAGCTTTCTGGGCCCCCCAGCTGATAATTGCAGCCCGCAGCCGCCCCAGAAAACGGCGCATTCATAGAAGCGCCATTTTCTGGTGCTGTATCCAGCTCTTCCAGCTGCAGTGTAGCGGTGGCAGACTGGGTAATAAGGGGTTAATGCTTGCTTTTTGGCAGCTGGCACTAAGCCCGAGATTCATAACGTCTGACCAATATTAGACCGGATCATTAGGAATCTCTAGTAGATTGTAAAGAAAACACAGAGAAAAATATTTTTATTGGAAAAAAAACACAAACACATATTTAGACCCCATCTTTATTATGGTGACCTGACGTAGTCCAGTGGGATGGTCCGACGTAGTCCAATGGGAAGGTCCGACGTAGTCCATTGGGAAGGTCCGACGTAGTCCATTGGGAGGTCCCACGACGATTCTCATTCAGATGATGATCTGAAGTTAACCCCCTGTGTGGTCACAAAGAGGTTAACTGCAGATCACCCCTGTGTTGTCACACAGGGGTTAACTGCAGATCAGGTAACCCCTTGTCACCACACAGGTATGATGATCTGCAGTTAACCGCTTGTGACCACACAAGGGGTTAACTGCAGATCATCATCCCTGTGTGGTCACAAGGGTTACCGGATCTGCAATTAACCCCTTGTGACCACACAAGGATGATGATCTGCAGTTAACCGCTTGTGACCACACAAGGGGTTAACTGCAGGTCATCATCCCTGTGTGGTCACAAGGGGTTAACTGCAGATCCAGTAACCCCTTGTGACCGCACAGGGATGATGATCTGCAGTTAACCCCTTGTGACCACACAGGGGGTTAACTGCAGAAGACCCCTGTGGGGTCATTCAGGGGTTAACTGTGCCTCTGTTCCGGCAAATGCAGAGCAGCGGCGCCAGGACAGTGGCAGAGAGAAGACGGCGGGTGACGCTGCAGGACGGGTAAGTATGAGAGCAGGGTGGGGGGGTCGGGGGGAGACGGGAGGGGTGCGTATCTGAGGGGAGGGCGGGGGGGTCGAGGGTAGGCAGGGGATGACCTGGGGAAGGGGGGAGGGCGGGTTGATGACCGGAGGGGGAGCAGAGCAGGGAGGAAGGGGAGCTGGGGAACAGAGCAGGGAGGAGGGGGAGCTAGGGAGCGGAGCAGGGGGAGCTGTGGAGCGGAGCAGTGAGGAGGGGGAAATCAGGGGGGTGGAGAATGACAGTTGGGGGCCACTGAGGGGATCCCCAGGAATGGCGGCATCTCTATGCGATCTGACCTGTCAGATTGCATAGAGATGAAGCGGAGGCGGTGGATTTTGCCGCCGGCCGCCGCCATTTATAGATGGTTAGGGGGAAGGATGGGGGTGGGGGGGGATGATCCCTGGTACTGGGGGTCTTGGGGAAGGTAGGGGTTAATGCTTTCACTTTGATCTGACATGTGTTTTCATGTCGGATCAAAGTGAAAGCAGTTTTACCGGCATTTTCACTTTTTGTAATGTGATGATCGGTAAACGGTGCTTACCGGTCATCATATTACTGGTGCCAGTAAAACACCAGCCAATTCCTAATCTCTAGGGTCTCAGCTACAATCGGTACGTTGATATCCTAGAGATTTTAGCTACAGGGGCGGCGCTTCAGGGCTTATTCCTGCCTGACGTCTACAGACGTCGGCTAGGTATAAGTACCCTTTTTTTCCGACGTCTGTAGACGTAAGGCAGTCATTTAGAGGTTAACAAACACTCATATTGTGTCAGCTTACATTAATAATTTCCCTTCACTGTGACCTAATAAACTATTTGGAATATATTTACCTGCCATATCCTTATCACATTCCATACATCTTGTCCATCAGCAGTGTGCATTTTAACCCTTCATCCCCTGTTTTTTGTATATTTATACTGTCATGCTATGTGTCCCAATAAATTAATAATGTCCCCCATGTGGCCCCTATGATGTTGTAATTAGTATCCAATCGGTCCTTTTACCATACCTATTAAAAAACAATCGTGCCTCTCGCCTGTCACTCTTCCACAGCAAGAGTCTTTAACAGTGTTCCCCCTACACACATAGCTCTACAATAACATCTTTATACTGCTTGCAATAGGATTCCTACATCCTCTGACGCTGCGGCCCTCTGATAGGTATCGGCTTGGGGAGTTAGTGAGTGACAGAGAACCAGTGGCTCTCTACTCATCTACACATTCAGATAAAAATAGTGCTGGCCCCAATGACCCCAAAGGAACTAATCGTGGTCATTCCCATTGAGTCTGCAGTTGTTACTCTCCTACAACATAAGTACCCATGAATATACGTCATCAGCATTAATATCAATCAATGCCAAAATGTAGCAATAGCTATGGTAATGACGATGATGCTAATATCAGTTAAGTCTATACTGATGCATATATAAAGATATTTTATTACCATGATAGAATAAGGATACTGATTATTCTGCAATGTGGCCGATAACTTAGTTTTACTGTTTGCTTACAGCACACACCCCACAAACACTGAAATGTCTGATTATATGTAGAGGATGACAACAATCTATATAAAGTGCTGAAAGTAGGAGGTCAGAGTCTTGCTACAGAAAATAAATATATTGTACCTACATAAAATATGTCAAAATGAAACCTACACAGAGTTTATTGAGGCAGCAAATCAGAAATACCACCAGGGGTGTTCATGACAATATAAAAGTAAGAGTTTATTTATTCAATGCTATAAGATGACATCTGAGGTTCCTAATAATTCAGAACATGGACACATTTGTTTCTTATACCGTGTAATTCAAACCTAGCAGCTGTAAAATCATTGTTTCAAGAGTCTTACAAGAATTCTATCCACTATTGATAAACAGATATAAAATGTACATAAAGGTGTTCTGCAGAATGTGATTGTCTATTATTAACTGCGGACCACAAAGCACACTGCAGCTTCTAAATCACCTTTAAATAACCTGTAGCTGGAGCATTATATGTCAGTTACCATAATCAGTATTTGGCATTGGAAAAAGATTGTTGCAAAAATAATCTGTGACACACTAGCTTTTCAGAAAAAGGTAAGCAAAATGTACTCACTGCCAACAACCATCAGGTTCTGAAACCAGCAGGTGATGTTTATATGTGGCGCCCCTCTGGCTAGGCGCCACAGAGAGGTATTGCATCTAGTAAAAATATGTGGTAACTCTGTAAGTTGTGGGTTCGGGGGTTAACTTGTGGAGTTTCAGTTTACACACAACACTAGGCCACTTACAGTAAAGGGACTGATAATTCCATAGGTCCAAAAGGGGGTGGAGCCTAGGTTAGAGTAGAAAGAGTTGAGTGACAGTTAAGTCAGACGAAGCTGGGAAGGCAGCCAGAGCGGACGTGCCTGACAGGCTGCTGACAGGAGGGACCCCCATCTTTAAGAGGGGGCCCAGGAAAGAGGGAAATGGACCAGAACCGGTTGGGGAGCCGGCTGGTAACGTTTGGGGAATACCGGCAGCACGGGGAGCCAATGAGGTCAAAAGTTTATCTCTGGCCGCAAACCGACGAGCTGCAGGCCCATAATCACCGGGTTGCCATTAGCACCACAAAAAGGCACCTCAGCAATCATGACTGAAACCGGTTCAGGACACTATAGTAATGGGCCAAATTCCAGCGGCAGGAGGAGAGACTGGGAAACACTCCTGTCTGTACCGGTAAGTAACAAACCTTACCTACTAGCTACAGACCGTGGGACTGGTGGGAGAGCTCTGCAAGGGTGGTAAATAGTGAGAAGAACAGATTAGAACCCGAAAGACTTGAGAAGGGAACACCTAGAGACTCCATAAGAAAACCCGGAACCGGCAACAATCACCCAATAAACCAGACTGTACCGTGTTTTACTTTAACATCTGCTGGTACCCAGTAAAGTGAAGTTGGCGTTGAACTGGTCTCTGTCATTCTTCTCGCCGGTGCCTGGGGAGCCTCAGCACCATCAGCATATCACCGGAGGGGTAACAACAACCACTACTCCCCTCATTCCCCCTTTCATCCTCCTTCACCGCTGCCCTGAGGTAAAAGCTCCTCCTGTGGGGAGCTGGACCACACTGTGCTGCAGCCATCATCACCTCAGCGGCCAGCTTGCAGCGCCGGTATCCATATTACCGGGATCCACAGCTGGCGTCACGTACTCTCTTTATCCCCTGTAAATATTCCTCCCCATCCAACAAATGACAGCCAGGGCACGGAACCGGGAACCCGACCACCCATGACTTCCCAGTTAAAACCATCAAATGCAGGCCCGGTATCCGAGTACCCCTTGCCCTGGGCTTATCATATACAATTACTAGAAATAGGCCTGATGCTATTGCATTGGAAGAGCAGTCTCTGTGCCTGTCTCCCCTTGTACGCACTCTCCTCTCTGTGCTGTCTCTCCCCTGTGCGCTCTCTCTCTTATGTCTTTTTCTCCGCTCTGTGTGCTCTCAGCCCCTGTGTGTGCTGTCTCCCCCTGTGTGCGCTGTCTCCCCCCATGACTCTGCTTCCCCCATGCCCCTGCCTCGCCCGAGCATTCTGCCTCCCCCTGTCCCTCTGCCTCCCCTGTTCCCCTACTTCCCCTGTGCCTTCTGCCTCCTTTGTGCCTCCTCCCTCCCCTGTGCCCCTGCCTCCCCTGTACCTTCTGCCTCCCATGTCCCTGTCTCCATGAGCGGTATTTAAATCCTACACCAATACAGCGCGGCACAGCTGATTGGTTGCACGCCCGGCATGCAGCCAATCAGCTGAGCAGTATTTAAATCCTGTGCCAATATCGCGGCACAGCTGATTGGTCACATGCCATGCTGTTTGGTCATGCGAAAATCACATCAGCTTCTAGCAGTATTGAAATGTGGCGTCAATATTGCTAGCAGCTGATTGACTGCCTGCCGCCGGGCTGGAGACCAATCACATCAGCTGCTAGCGGTATTGAAATATCCCACCAATACCGATCGCTGCTGATTTGCGGGCAGTGGCCACTGCTCATCTCCCGGCGGTGTCGCCGCTGGCCTCCCTGCAGTGGGAGACGAGCGGCCGAGGCATGCGGGGGGACTGTGGACTGCAGACTGCATGTTGCTTGGGGCTGCCAGCGGCATTGGGGACCAGGCTTATGAGAGTGGGTGGGTTGCAGTTGGCATCAGACGTGGGTGCAGTGGGGTAGTGGTGATGTGCATGTCTCTCGCGCAGGCGCAGTTCGTAGCCTTGCTATCACATCAGGAGGGCGTCACTGCCACCCTGCGCTCTTTGTCCACCCTGCGCTCCTTGTGGCCCCCTTGTGCTCTCTTTGACCACCCTGCACTCTTTTTGCCCTCTCTGCCCCATGCTATCTTTACCACCCCTGCCCTCTCTTTGCTCCACTTTCCTCTCTTTGGCCACTCTGCGCTCTCTTTGCTCTCCTACGCTCCCCCCCCCCCCCCGCTTTGTGCCCTCTGTGCCTCCCTGCCTTTCCCCAACTTGTGTTTTTTTTGGCCCCCCCCCTGTGCTCTCTTTGCCCTGTGCCGCTGCACTGTATTTGGCCCCCTGCCCTGTCTTTGCCTACCCTGTGCTCTGTTTAGCCACCCTGCCACTTGTGCTCTCTTTGTCCCCTTGCTTTCTTCCTTCCTTCCATCTCTCTGTCCTACTTCCCTCTCTGTGCTCCCTCTTTTTGTGTCTCTGCCCCCATTCCCTCTTTCTGATCCCCCATTTTGTTTTTGTGTTCCCCATTCCCTCTCTCTGCTCCACCTTCTGTTTCTGTGCCCCCCTTCCCTCTCTCTGCCTCCCCCTTTTGTTTTTCTGCCCCCCATTCCCTCCTTCCCAGCTGTAACAGCTGTGTAATAGCTGGGAAGCAGTGAAAACTGCAGGAGGTGGAGTTGCAGTAATGTGATGGTCATGTGACTGATCACATTACTGTGACGGCCTGTCTCAATAGGTAAGTTTACAGGGGTCTACAGACACTGGAAGGGGGTGAGGGGTGTCTGCAGGCACTGAAAGGGGGGTGTGAGGGTCTGCAGTCATTGGAGGAAGAGGATGCGGGGGTCTGCGGGCATCGAAGGAAGAGGGTACGGAGGTCTGCAGGCACCGGAGGAAGAGGGTGCGGGGGTGTGTGGTGGTCTGCAGCATCAGGAGAGGTGTGGTGGGAGGCATGCGGGGGCCTGCAGGCGGCGTGTGCAGCGTCGGCTTGTGTTGTCTGTGCGGCCACCAACCTGTGCCATATCAGCATACCCATCACTTGGGTATCATAATATGGCGTGGCTTCTGGTCGGCGTGGTGCATTATGGGATTCGGTTACACCGCCCACTGGCAATTATGTATGTAGATTGCTAATGGGTATGTGAAGCAAAATTGTTCATTGGAAGGTGCTATTTAGTTACAGTATACCAAGACAAAATGTTATCCATAATAAACTAATAAGATTTTATACTGAATCGCTTTTCATTTTCGTTTTTTGTTCTCTTGCTTCCAAGAGACATAACTTTTTTATTTTTCCATCAATATAGACATATGATGGCTTGTTTCTTGTGGGACAAGTTGTACTTTCAGATGCAATAATTTCTTTTACTATATAGTGCACAGAGAAAGTGCAATTACATGTTGGTTTTTGGGGTTCTTTAGTCGCCATGTTCTTTATATGGTAAAACCAACATGACAGTGTGATGCCTCAGGTTAGTACGAATTCATAGACATCAAACATGTATACTTTTAATTGTATCTAAGTGGTGAAAAAAAATTCTGAAGTTTTTTTAAAAAAAATCGCACTTCTTGCGCCATGTTGAGCGACGGGTAGCGTCCTCATTTTTCTCGATCTGGGGCTGTTTGACAACTTATTTTGTGCGTCTTTAGCTGATTTCTACAAGGATACCATATTTGGGTGGATGCGCTGTTTTGATCTCCCATTATTGCATTTTAAAGCAATGCTGCAGTGACAAAAAAACATAATTTTGGTGTTTGGATCTTTTTTCTGTTACGCAGTTTACGGCTGTCATTAATTGATTTTATATATTGATAGATCGGGCATTACTAAATGCAGGAATACCAAATATGTGTATTTTTTTATTTCTTTAATACTTTTATTTTGAATGGTGGAAAAAGGGGATGATTTGAACTTTTTTTTTTTTTTTACAAGTTTGCAAAAACTTTATTTATTAATTAATATTTACTTTTACACTGCCCTATAGGGAGGCACCCTGCTGCACAGTATGATCGCTTGGGGCAGATCCCGATGAGCTGCAGCACATCGGGATCTGTCACAATTGCGCACTGTGAGTGATTGGCAGCGCTTGCCAACCACTCACAGGAAGTGCTCCATGAAAGCTTCTGGGGTCAAGCCAGGACCCCGGACTGTCAAGTGAGCACCGAAGATCTTGCAATATTATTGCGGGATCTCCCGTGCAGGTCGGGAAACAGCGTGTTCCCCACCGTGGCGACTTTGGATCCTACTGTCAGTAATTGACAGCGGGATCCAAAAGGTTAAGAGCACCGATCGGATCCCGGATATGATCGGTGCTGGAAGGCCGACATCTCAGTATAAAAAGTTATAAAGATGATGAACGGAATGATGCGTGAAACACCAAAAATATTGTTGTTGAAATACATTTTCGTCTAGCACAATCCAGGTGTTCTGGCATCAATCGTGGTGAACTTGGATGTGTGAGAATACAATTTTTGCCGATTTAGATGATGTAACACGTGTTTTTTGGGCACAAAAATGAGAACTTAGAATGTAATGTGGTTAGATGAGGTAGTTTACATAAAGCAGAAGAGGAGGATGATAATATCACTGATAACAATGACAATGCACTACTTATAGTTCCAGACTGATTGCCATAAAGTTGGTCACGAGGTGTTACACCAGAATATCTGACTACCAGCGTGCGACGTTACACAAAGGGTACAACGGGGATGGTAAAAGGGAAGGAAATCCCTGATGGTCGGGAGCGTGGAATGGGAGACCTCCTAACGCTTGCCTGTGTATTTCCCTAATTGGCCCAAGAAGCCTTATGTGGGGCCTTCCTCTAACCATCATCATGTGTCTAGTCCCTAGTTGTCACCTCCACTCACCTGGCTAGTGAGTAGACTGTTGAGCATACTGGGCTGCACCATATTGCAACTAGTACAACACAGGGGTGATAGACATAATGGGGACAAGACAAAAGGATACACCAACTTAAATACTGGGGCACAAACACCCAAGCTAGCAGCCGACATAGCTCCAACAACAGTACTCAGAAACCTCAGCACTAGCAGCCACTGAGACCTCTTCACTCCACCAAAGTCAGCATAGAATGGATCTTCTATAACTAGCATCATGTGCCACCTCTTGTGACCATTTACATGGAAGTGGGAGTGGTCCCAAACCTGACTGGAATCTGAGGTAAACTGGAGCTATTACAAAGGAAAAACTGACATTGACCCTTGCTGGTACAAAAGAAATTAAACACATTTCAATTTAACAGATCCAGAGCTTTCACATGGAGGATAGCTTTGTCCTTTCCATCTAACTGATCAGTTTGCTTTCCCTACATGAGCAGTTTATGTAATTTCATGTGTTAATGGGGTAACGTAGTTCCTAGTTCATGTGCACTAGGTTGTGTTTTCAAAATATTTAAAAACTACATGAGAATTACCCCAATTTCCCCATGTAAAAGAATACTTTAAAAAAAAAATAAGCATATCTAGTATTGCTGCATCCATGTTAAGGCTAAGTTATCATAATACACAATTTCAAAAACATACGATAAACTTTATTAAAAAAAAATTCAAATATTAAAATGACCAATTTTGATTGCCACACCTCTGTGACGGGGTGCGCGACAGAGCAGGAAGGGACACCAGGCCGATGATCAATCCAACGAAATTTATTGAACAGGGAAAATGGAACCGCACAAATGAAGACAATTCTGCCGAGTCTGTAAGAAGTCCACAACCAAGGAGCAGTTTCGGGGACATCCCCCGGCAATCCTGATGCCAGCTTAACGGAAGAAATAGTCCAGATAGAGTCCACTGGGTCCAACCAAGGAAGGACGTTGCACAATCCCACGGGCACCAAAATCTCGCCTCAGCTGAAATCTCGGTCTCTTCCACCTCCGCATACAACTAACTGACTGATCCTAAACATGAATGTATTGACTGGGCTCTTGGGATCAGCCCATGTATTGTGGGGTTCACATCTACTATGGAATGGTTTACTCCAGTCAGAACATTCCAGACTCTCAGGGCTTCATTATCTCTAACAGGTTTGGCTATTGGAGTCATCTCCTGCTGAGAGGAATAATGACACAATCCCCCACTATCTGTTGACCAAAGCCTAATTACATTATAGTCCAAGGACACAGGCCAGTCAAATTGTTAAAGGTTAAGTTACAGCACAATAGGTTGCATAGTATACATGAATTAGAGAACAGAGAAAAGTATATACCATTACAACCCCTTCCCCCCTCAATTTGTGCACGGACTAGGGACCTCTACAGGTCCCTTGTCAAGTAAACAGAATCATAGTGTGAATTACACTCGGTTTCATGCAGCCACAAATTGGCATTGTAGCTATCCCGGATCATTGCTCAGGATGACATCTGCCGGAAGGCCGCTCATCACACCAACTACACATCGTCTGACCCCAATGCCAAAGTTCAGATCCACAGTGACTTTGGGAATAGTCCTGCATTTACCACCAGCCAGTTCAGTTACAATCCCAGATCCTTTGTGGATTGTTTCAGGCCGAACCACTCGGGGATCAGCCAGCGTGAGGAAAGCCCCTGAGTCACAAAATCCAACAAGTCTCTGTCTATCCAGCACGACCTCCTGCAAGTGCTTACCCCGATGAACAGAAGTCTTTGTTGCTGCAGGTCGCACCCCATAAACTCCTAGTGGTGCAACATGGGTGGCTGAGTCACTAGGCCAGTCCTCCCGTAGTGGTGACACATCTTCCTCCATGGCACTTGGCTGTACATAGTTAATAATCCGGTGTGGTGCTAGATGATTCCTCATTTGACCAGCTGGGCAGGAGGCTTGCAGATGCCCAGGCTGCCCACATCTATAACATGTTCGAGGTGTCCCACCACTTCCAAGACACCCTCTTGGGCGTGGGGTAAGGGAACCTGGATGCCAGCTCCCACCTGAAGTTGCTGTAGGGGTTTGAGGACAACTCCTCCATTGGATGGCTGTGCATGTGGCCCGCAGATGCCTGGGATGCCCACAACCATAAAGACGTATTGGGAACATTTGGAGGCACATTAACACAGGTATCAGCAATAGGTGGTGGCTTAGGGGAACGATGAACAACGGGAATAGCAGGGCAAGGGAGCTGGTAGGCTTCTCTCCATCCTCCAGCAGATACCTCCACTGAGGCTTGTTGGTGAGAGCCTCATCCACTAGAGTGGCATCTTGCTCCACTGTTGCTGGTCTCCTCTCACGCACCCATTCCCGGATCTCAGCAGGGCACTTGGTATAAAACTGCTCTTTTAGGATGACCTGGAGGAAGGTCTCCCAGGTTGAGGCTCCCTCTCCCTCCAGCCAGCGATGACATACTTGTTTGAGCCTGTGGGCATACATCTTGAAAGACACATCACCATCACAAGCTAAGGTACGGAACTGAGCCCTGTAAGTATCTGGGGTCACGCATAATGTTCCAGGATTTTCTGTTTTAGCTCCCCATACTCACAGTTCCACTGAAGGTCCATAGCTCTATAGGCTTCGGCAGCTCCACCTTCTAAGAGCCCTACCAGATGTCTGACTCACTCCCTTTCTGGGGCTTCCATTAATCGGCATTGATGCTTAAAGTCCTGGAAGAAGCCCTCAATGTTGCCTGCAGCCTCGTTAAATGGCTTAAAGTCCTTGCGGGACACTCTGGGTAATTACCTCATGGTGGGTACTGTGGTTACAGTCTGTCTGGAGCTTCTAGCTGCTTTCACAGTGAGCTACCTCTCCAGCAATGTCCTCTCCTGTGCACTGCGAATGGCATCCATCTTATATTCTATGGTGACCTCATCTCCCAGCAGTGCCATCTCCTCCTCGTATCACACAACCCACTGACTTTTTTGGGTGTTTACCTCCATCTCCCTTTGCTGTGGGAATCCTTCCTCGGTGTCATCTTGCAGACAAGCTCCTTCCAGGGCCTCAATTAGCTGCTCCTTGGAAAGTCCTTTGAAGCGGATTCCTAATTCCCGGGCCTTTGTTTGCAGGCTCCCCACAGTCCAGTTCTTGTACTCCGAGGTCCTGGTTGCAGATGTAGATGGGCCATTGTCCTCCATTCCTTCCTTCTGCTCTGATGTCACTGCTTCCACTAGTTTGTGACAGGGTGTGGAACAGAGCAGGAAGGGACACCAGGCCGATGATCAATCCAACGAGATTTATTGAACAGGGAAAATGGAACCGCACAAATGAAGACAATTCTGCCAAGTCTGTAAGAAGTCCACAACCAAGGAGCAGTTCCGGGGGAATCACCCGGCAATCATGATGCCAGGTTAATAGAAGAAATAGTGCAGATAGAGTCCACTGGATCTAACCAAGGAAGCATGAACTCACATGAACTTTTCCATGGCCTGGTGCAGAGCTCAGCTACATCTCTGGTAAAGGTTCTCTACCAGAGATGTAGCTGAGCTAAAGAAGAAGACTGGATTGGACTACATTGGACGGAAGATAATTTTTTTTAATAAAAATGGAGTCTCTAAGTGTTGTTTTGTTTTGTGTTTTTGTTTTTTATAATAAAAAAAACAACACAGAGAAAAAGTTTTAACACTTTACTAGAAATTCATGGCGGTCATGTTTAATATTGGCGTGACCCCATAAATTTCGGGCTTAGGGCCAGCTGATAATACAAAGCTGGCCCTAACCCCTTTATTACCCAGTGAGCCAATGCACTAGGGCCCTGGATGATTTGGGTACAACGCCAGAAAATGGCACTTCTATGAACACGCCATTTTCTGGGGTGGCTGCGGACTGCAATTCGCAGTGGGGGGAGGGCCCAGAAAGCTTGGGCCTCCCTGCGCTGCGAATTCTAGCTCCCAGCTGCCTAGTTGTACCTGACTGGTCACAGAAATAGCGCAAAGCCCCACTTATTTTTTTTATTATTATTTCATGAAATTCAGGAAATAATAAAAAAAATTGCTTCCCAATACCTTTGTTACCAGGCAGGTACAAATAGGCAGCTGGGGGTTGGGGGCAGCCCGTTCCTGCCTGCTGTACCTGGCTGGCATACAAAAATACGGCAAAGCCTACGTCAAATTTTGTTTGAAAAATTCATAAAACAATAAAAAAAAAGGGACTGCATCTTTATTAACCCCTCGACCCTCACCTCTGTGCTGAATACTCTCAGCACTGCTTCATTGTTTTTTTCAGCTGGACTCAGAGGTGTGCAGACGTGCCTGTCTGCTCTCTGCCAGACTGTGGAGACAGTAGGGCGCCTTGCTAGTGGCAGCCCATTGCAGCAGCTATTATTTTGTTTGTTACAGTTTTGCTACAGTCTTTGTACCTTTCCTGATGTCTTTTTGGACCTCTAATTTCAACCTTGGATCTATGCAATGTTTTAATCTCGTGGATTGCGACGTTCCTGCACGCTGGTCTGCTGTGGGATGGAAAATGCAGCATACCCCACACTTTCTACTGCTGCTGGGCACACAGCATATATTTTTCACCTGGATCCTCCACTACCACTCACAAGTCCCCTGCTGGCATGGCCACTTTGGGGTACGCAATATGGTCCATCTCAGCTAATACTACTGATGGATGTATGCTGTTGCCCACAGCCTGTGTCAGTGATACAGCCATATGTGCTCGGCAGAGAGCACCGTATACAATATGCCACGGAGAGGCCTCGTGGGATGGATGGAATCACTGATCGGATGGTTGTCCCTAGGTCTGTCACTAAACGAGTAGTGTATTTGTGGCGCCCCGCAACGAGTGCGTCACAAGGGAGTATTGCAGCCGCAATATTCTCTAGACAAAGCAGTGAAATAGTTAACTCAGAGATCCAACCCAACATACAACACCTAGAACAGGGGACCAATCCTAGGTCCTGGTGGGTGGAGTGTTAGGGTAGTGAAGAGAACACAATAATCTAGACAGTCAGTATACAGAACATAGTCTAGAACTTGAAGAGAGCAGACTAGAACTTGGAGTGGAGCGGGGGCTCCGCACCCCGTGCGGGCCCCTGGGCCGTCACCGGTCGGGTGTCAGCACCTGAGGCCTTAACCACCGGGAATGGGCATTTCTACACGGGTTCCCAAAAGACTCCCGTGCCCACAACTCACAGCCGGTTCACTGGTACCGAAGCTGGCAGCAGTTCACCTCTGTCACGCGAACCAGCCCCGTGGAGGAGCAGCTTTATAGGAGCACCCCACCACCAGCCAGTTTCCAGTCGTCTAACCAACGGTGTACCCACCGAGGGACCCAAGGCTCCCCAAAGAATCCAGAACGTACATCATGGATAGGGCATTGAAGCAGCCTCCCCGTACCCGATCTGGTATTCCTGGGCGACGCTGGCAAGAGAAGCTAAGGAGGTAGAGAGGAGGTACACTGCGGATCTCTGAGGAGCACTATCACTGCTGAGTCCACCCGGTCTTCTACTCAACCACTGTAAGCCATGTACTGCCTGCTGGTTACAGTAAAGAACCGTTGCAGAGACTAACTGTGTCCGTGTCTCCTTATGAACTGTCCGTCATGAACTTAAGGTAACCGCAGCTGCCGCACAACATCTTGAGCAGCTCCAGCCCCCGGGGATCACCGCTCAGCCTGTGGGGAGCGTAACATCTTGCTGCTGTCCATCACCCCGGGAGGTTCCGCAGCGTCGGTAGCCCTTACCGAATCTACTCATAGGTGGCGTCACGAGGAAAACAAATTAAACCCCCCTTTAATCTGTTCCCGTAAGACGTCCTCACTTTTGATCTGCACCACACCGGGCCCTACTACCGGCAGGCGCGGTCCACCCGTGACAAGGAAGGAGAAGAATCGCCTGTATAAACCGGGAGTAACCCTGGCCCCTGGTGTGCGTCAGAAAATGGCGTCACGAACAGGATACGAGCAGGCCCGTTACCCAACGGGTATGTTGTGCTTAAACTGGACTTTATTGTCTACAATTGGACTTTGTTCGTCCCTAAAAGAACTTTCCCGCCTTTACACCATTGGGTCAAGATGGCGCCCAAGATGGCGTTCCCGCCACAAGAAGCCGCCACGTGAAGCCCAGGAGTGAGTCAACCCCCCCTCACTGTGGGAGGGCTAAAGACAAAAGGCGCCAAACTCTTTGTCCGCCCTGATTGCTCGAATCAACCATGGGGGCGGATCCCAAAGACTTTTCCCACGATTGGACTACAAAAGCCCAGAGGAGATGGGAGTGTCATACATAGACACACAGACGGAATTCCTGACCAGCTCAACCAGAACGTCTTACCGGTTGATCGGGTGTGGTTTCCCTCCAAGAAGAATGGCCAGCATGAGACTCCAAGACCTGATGCGGGAGGTCGAGGCGGAGGCCAGAGCAGCCATCAGCCAACCGGGTCCGGATCCTGCCTTTACCATAGACGGCAGCCCCGACTTCTGGCTAGAGGCTCTACAAGACCTCCGGGTGCGGTTACTAGAGACAGTGGAATGGACGATCCGTAGCTGGAGCGCGACCCTAGGCAGACGACTACACCATGCGATGCAGCAGAGCCGACCGGGTGCAGCTTCTCCAAGCCCAGACGACGTCACCAGCTTCTCGACCGCCTCACCCTCGCCTACCACCTGTCCTGCTCCGTCACCTGAGCCAATAGACTGTGTCATTCCGGTGGAGGCCGCAACTCGACCCGTTCCAGCGACCAACATCGCAACCGATTCCGTTCTTGAGCCGGAGCTCATAACACGCTCCATGGAAGAACTCGATCTCTACCAGGTTCCACCTGCGGAACCCGCGACTAGTTTCCACACTACCGAGACTGTCGCTTGTTTTCTCCTTGAACCGGAGGCCTCCTCTGCAACTACAGAGGCCTACCTGGTAACCGGGATTGAAACACCTTTACCTGCGGAAACAGATGAAGAGGCAGGCAGCCGGGAAGCCCTGCAGGACGTCCCTACGGAAGGATCCGCAGCACCACCGCCCTGTTGTACAACGGAACAAGCTTTAACGTCTTTCATCATCGAGCAGCCTGATGTGATCATCGAGGAAGAGGTCGGAGAGGATGACGACGAGACCCACAGCACCGCTGAGGATTTCGACACCGGGTTCGCTTGGGGAGACAACAGAGAACTTCCTTCCGGGCATACAGCTCGGGTACACTGGTCGGGTGCACTGCCGACACCTTCCCCTGTGCCGTTCCACCGGGTTCCGATACAGACAGCCCGCCAAGTTCAAGCTTCCCGCCAAACCACCAGCTCCATTACTCATCTTTACACCCCGAGCCGTAACGACGGAGATGTACGCCAGAGACGACGAGAGGAGTGGCAAGCCCGAGAACGCGCCAACATGGAGGCCCGTGCCGAGGCTCGCCGCCAGCCGCCGCTGCCTGATGAACTCCGCCGTGAAGGTAGAATTTCCACCTTTAACTTAAATACCGGGTGGGGGTTCGCTTGGGAGGTGGGTTTGAATGAGGAGGTGTTTGTGGGGCGCCGGGACGTTGAGTCAAACTTGCCAAGAGGACATCCCGATCGCGACCTATACCGGGGCGATATTATCACCTACGAGCGCTATGCTTGTGCAGATGGGTGGTTCGCTATCCGGGTGCGCCATCACCCTCAGAGCCAGTGACTTTAAAACTTGAACTTCATCAATGACTCTGTTCCCGTTAATCATTGACTGTGTGATCTCGCGGCTACAGCCTGGACTCTAGTTAAAGTACAGCCGACCGCCCGCCGGGTCCGCACAAAGTGATTACCTGTTTCTTTGCTTATATCACCAAAGCATATCTTTACCTGTTTTTCTATTTTAATAAAAGTGTGTCATATATGTATAAAAATGTAAAAACCTCTGTAATGTGAGTAGTTTGACGCTTGGGGACAAGCTGATTTAACCAAGGGGGAGTGTGGCGCCCCGCAACGAGTGCGTCACAAGGGAGTATTGCAGCCGCAATATTCTCTAGACAAAGCAGTGAAATAGTTAACTCAGAGATCCAACCCAACATACAACACCTAGAACAGGGGACCAATCCTAGGTCCTGGTGGGTGGAGTGTTAGGGTAGTGAAGAGAACACAATAATCTAGACAGTCAGTATACAGAACATAGTCTAGAACTTGAAGAGAGCAGACTAGAACTTGGAGTGGAGCGGGGGCTCCGCACCCCGTGCGGGCCCCTGGGCCGTCACCGGTCGGGTGTCAGCACCTGAGGCCTTAACCACCGGGAATGGGCATTTCTACACGGGTTCCCAAAAGACTCCCGTGCCCACAACTCACAGCCGGTTCACTGGTACCGAAGCTGGCAGCAGTTCACCTCTGTCACGCGAACCAGCCCCGTGGAGGAGCAGCTTTATAGGAGCACCCCACCACCAGCCAGTTTCCAGTCGTCTAACCAACGGTGTACCCACCGAGGGACCCAAGGCTCCCCAAAGAATCCAGAACGTACATCATGGATAGGGCATTGAAGCAGCCTCCCCGTACCCGATCTGGTATTCCTGGGCGACGCTGGCAAGAGAAGCTAAGGAGGTAGAGAGGAGGTACACTGCGGATCTCTGAGGAGCACTATCACTGCTGAGTCCACCCGGTCTTCTACTCAACCACTGTAAGCCATGTACTGCCTGCTGGTTACAGTAAAGAACCGTTGCAGAGACTAACTGTGTCCGTGTCTCCTTATGAACTGTCCGTCATGAACTTAAGGTAACCGCAGCTGCCGCACAACATCTTGAGCAGCTCCAGCCCCCGGGGATCACCGCTCAGCCTGTGGGGAGCGTAACATCTTGCTGCTGTCCATCACCCCGGGAGGTTCCGCAGCGTCGGTAGCCCTTACCGAATCTACTCATAGGTGGCGTCACGAAGAAAACAAATTAAACCCCCCTTTAATCTGTTCCCGTAAGACGTCCTCACTTTTGATCTGCACCACACCGGGCCCTACTACCGGCAGGCGCGGTCCACCCGTGACAAGGAAGGAGAAGAATCGCCTGTATAAACCGGGAGTAACCCTGGCCCCTGGTGTGCGTCATATTCAAGGCGTCGTCTTCTGGAACTGCGCAGGACAAAGTCTTCTCCAGCAGTTGCAATACCACATGTTCCACGGGAAATGAGGAGACCTTTCAGAGGTTGCAGAGCAGGCAAGAAGATCATGTCCTGGAGGAGAAGGTTTAAACCTGCGGTCCCATCCATCATCATGGGTAATGTACGATCACTTGGTAACAAGTCGGATGAACTGCTGGCTCTGAGTAAAACCCAGAAGGAGTTCAGGGAACGCAGTCTCATGTGCTTTATAGAAACCTGGTTGCATGAGGACGTCCCAGATTCAAGTGTATCGGTACCAGGGTTTCAAATGGTTCGGGCTGACAGGGACAGAGTGAAGTGCGGTAAGAAGAAGGGAGGAGGAGTGATACTGTACATTAACAACAGATGGTGTAATCAGGGGCATGTAACAGTAAAGGAGAGACATTGTTGCCCAAACATTGAACTATTAGCAGTGGGCCTCAGGCCTTACTATCTGCCTAGAGAATTCTCTCTTGTTATTGCAGTGGTGTCGTATATACCACCATCTGCAAATCCTGAGGCAGCTGGGGAAGTACTGTCTGGGGTGATTGCCCGGTTTCAGACGAAACACCCTAACTCTCTAACTGTCATTTCTGGGGATTTTAATCGAGCCAAGATCTCATCACCAAAGTTCTATCAATATGTCAAATGTTCTACACGGGACAATTATATATTGGATCTCCTCTATGCCAGTGTTAAGGATGCTTACTCATCATCTGCATTGCCCCCCTGGGGAAATCTGACCACAACCTCATACTATTGTCTCCAGCCTATCAACCTGTTGTCTGCAAACAACCAGCGACAATGAAACAGATAAGGAAGTGGTCTCCGGCAGCAGAGAAGGGGTTACAAGACTGCTTTGATTGCACAGACTGGGAGGTGTTATGTGCCAGGGAACCTAATGATGATGTTAATGAGGTTACCGGGAGAGTTACTGATTACATCAACTTTTGTACTGACAATATTGTACCTATTCATGAGATTTGGTGTTATGCAAACAATAAGCCTTGGATTACAAAAGAATTGAAACATCTACTAAACAGGAAAAAAAAAGCTTTTAAAAGGAAGGACAAGGAGGAAATGAAAATTGTACAGCGAGACTTAAAGGGGAAAATTAAGATTGCCCGTGAAGCATTCAGAATTAAATTGGAAAATAAATTGTCACACAACAGCTCCAGAGAATTGTGGACAGGAATGAAGCTATTGACTGGGTTTAAGGCAAGGTCAAATCAGGGGGGTGGGGGGCTGATCATGGCTAATGAAATGAATAAGTTTTTCAACAGATTCAACAATAAATGTGCAATGTCAACAGGGGAGAAGGCCGGGGAGCGACAAGCAATATCAACTGGGGGGAGGAAGTTAGAGACTTTCTTGATCTCCGAAAATGATGTGAGGGAACAGTTTAGAAAGCTGGTCATGGGTAAAGCAGCAGGGCCTGATGGTATCTGTCCACGTGTCCTCAGAGTGTGTGCAAATCAGTTGTGCACTGTCTTCCAGCACCTGTTTAACTGGAGCTTACAATCACAGAGAGTACCAGTTCTATGGAAGACTTCTTGCCTGGTGCCGATTCCCAAGACTACCCTCCCAAGCTCCCATAACGACTATAGACCGGTGGCCTTAACATCGCATGCGATGAAGTCCTTGGAGAGAATTGTACTTGCCTACTTGTGTCCGAGGGTGTCTGCTTTTACGGACCCCCTTCAGTTTGCGTATCGGCAGAGTCTGGGGGTGGACAATGCTGTAGCGTATCTGCTACAAACAGTACATTCCTTTTTGGACAATGATGGAACCACTGTGCGTGCCATGTTCTTCGATTTCTCCAGTGCATTCAATACCTTACAGCCACTATTATTACGTAAAAGGCTGGTTGAAATGGCGGTTGATGAGGGATTAGTGAATTGGATCATTGATTACCTGTCGGACAGGCCACAGTTCGTAAGGTTGGGGGCGGCGGTATCGGATAGTGTTCGGAGCAGTGTTGGAGCCCCTCAGGGAATGGTGCTATCGCCATTCCTTTTTACGTTATATACAGCTGATTTTCAGTATAAATCAGACCTTTGTCACCTTCAGAAGTACTCTGATGACTCAGTGATAGTCGGAGGTATTGAGAGAGGCCGGGGGGGGGGGGGAGGAATACAGATGGTTGGTTTTGGACTTGTCAGCATGAACTCACATGAACTTTCCCACGGCCAGGTGCAGAGCTCAGCTACATCTCTGGTAAAGGTTCTCTACCAGAGATGTAGCTGAGCTAAAGAAGAAGACTGGATTGGACTACATTGGACGGAAGATAATTTTTTTTAATAAAGATGGAGTCTCTAAGTGTTGTTTTATTTTGTTTTTTTTATAATAAAAAAAAAACACAACACAGAGAAAAAAGTTTTAACACTTTACTAGAAATTCATGGCGGTCATGTTTAATATTGGCGTGACCCCATAAATTTCGGGCTTAGGGCCAGCTGATAATACAAAGCTGGCCCTAACCCCTTTATTACCCAGTGAGCCAATGCACTAGGGCCCTGGATGATTTGGGTACAACGCCAGAAAATGGCACTTCTATGAATACGCCATTTTCTGGGGTGGCTGCGGACTGCAATTCGCAGTGGGGTGAGGGCCCAGAAAGCTTGGGCCTCCCTGCGCTGTGAATTCTAGCTCCCAGCTGCCTAGTTGTACCTGACTGGACACAGAAATAGCGCAAAGCCCCACTTATTTTTTTTATTATTATTTCATGAAATTCAGGAAATAATTAAAAAAAATTGCTTCCCAATACCTTTGTTACCAGGCAGGTACAAATAGGCAGCTGGGGGTTGGGGGCAGCCCGTTCCTGCCTGCTGTTCCTGGCTGGCATACAAAAATATGGTGAAGCCTGCGTCAAATTTTGTTTGAAAAATTCATAAAACAATAAAAAAAAAGGGACTGCATCTTTATTAACCCCTCGACCCTCACCTCTGTGCTGAACACTCTCAGCACTGCTTCATCAGAGACCAAGGAGAAAGACAAAGCATCTATCCCTGTGGTCCCTTAAGTAGAGCCCGGAGCGCTGTGGCATTGGAAGGGGAGGTAACTCAGGTCACCCAAGGACAGCTCAGGTCATGTCACCTGAGCTGTCCTCGAGTGACCCCAGTGTCATCAGGGGGCATCAGGGAGCGCAGCACAGAACGGGAAAACCGGTGGTGAAGTCTTCTCACCGCCGGCTTCCCCGCCCGGGTCCTTTGCTCTCTGCTTCCTGGTGCTGTGCTCCCTGCCCGGTCCTAACCAGGATCGGGGTGGGAGGCAGCAGGGGGAGCGGAGGCTCGGGATGGGAGGCTGCGGGGGACCATAGGATTGGGATGGGAGGCAGAGGATCGGGCTGAATGATTGTTTAAAAGCCTTCGGCTTTTCATCGCCGGCTTTTAAACAATCATGCACCCATTTTAGTCTTTTCCTCAGCCTCCAGACCACTGTGAAGGGTCCAGGTGAGGAATTACTCACATTTCCCATTGACCTACATTGTTCTCATTACTCCTAGCGAGTAATCACAAGGAAACAAGCGGAGTAACGAGTAGCCCAAATACCATACTATTCGGCGAGTGCCGAATAGTAACGAGTATAATCGCTCATCCCTATCTTTACTTATTAGTATTACTATATTTTCTGACTGTGCATCCTTCCCCCACCCTGTAGCCATACTGTGCCCTCCATCTTGTTGTAGCCAAATCCAAAACATACCCTTCAATGCAGGTTTTGATTGCATACATAGGTATATAAAAACCCACACATGTAGCAGTATACCGCTAGTTGAGGCACAAATTAGGGCCCAATAAGATGAGAAACACCTTGAGAGGTTATCAGGCTCTTTTGCAGTGGCCATTGCAAAAGCATTGTTTCTCAATTTTCTGTATATTCTGAACTGTGGTCCTTGATTTTTGTAGGACAAATATACTTGCATTGGCGAGTCTCGGACATGAACCGCATACTGTCGCAGCATGTTGCAACTGCTTTGACGTCCGTGAATCCGATGAGAAAAAAAACATCCGACACTCGGAAATGTGTTCTTATACATTGAATAACATTAGTCCGACTGCAATGCAATTTTAACTCGCACTACAGTCGTCTGAGTTTCACAAATGTGTGTCCGTACACTTAGTCTATGAAAATTTGACCACACTGGGTTTGATATTTTCCATCGACCCATAGATTTTAATAGATGAGAGCTATCCAAATCTTAAGGCCACTTTACACACACCAACTTATCTGTCCAACTTCTGACCAACTTGCTGGTTGCAGTGAAATCATGGACACATTGTTCCATTGTACACAGTCACAAAATGGAGCAATGTGTCCTTGATTTCACTGCAACCAGCAAGTTGGTCAGAAGTTGGACAGATAAGTTGGTGTGTGTAAAGTGGCCCTCAAAGGCAAGTTGTGCATGCTGCTCAGTCCGAGGAAAGAGCTGAACATGTGCATGTCCCCATAGAACAATATGGGGACGATTGCTATTTGTCAAAACAATAGATAGCACTTGTTCAATTTTACAGTCATGTGCACAATCCTTAAGGCTAGCGTCACCCAACCATTTTGCTCTCATTCAGGAAAATAAGTCAAATTATGTGAATTACACTCTAATCAGAGTTTGATCAGTGTAATTGGAGCAGAGCAGAGATCCATCCTTGTCTGTTAACCTATAATATGCCGCTGCTAATCTCTAACAGAGGTATCAAGAGTATATGTACACATTAAATATTTCCTGCATTTTTGTTACATTTTTCTGCACAATTTTACCATGAAAATGAAAAGATTTCTTATTACCAAAAATGTGAATGAGATTCCCGAAGTCTAATGGTCACTTTACACGTCCCAACGTCGGTCCGATATTGGATCCAACGCCGCGGGAGCGCGCTTTTTCTGGGCAGAATTCCAAGATCGCATGGGAGATGTTACACAGCGCGATATCGGCAGGCAACGCCACTACGATGTGTACGCCCCCTTGTACGGCCGACCCAGGAACGACCATTTAACATGGGAGAGAATAGGGGAAGTTGTACTCCACATCGTAGTTGGGCTTTTACACAACACGATCCGGCCACAACGCCCATCCAATATCGGGCCGTTGGAGAGCACGCTCATTTGATACCCGATATCATTTTGGCATCGTTCGTGCATCGTATTGGACGTTTATACCATACAACGCACGAACGATATCGGGGCCAACGCACGAACCACGTGACTTTTTATCGGAGTTGGACGCCGATATCGGGACGTGTAAAGTGTCCATAATGCACACTTTGCTTGCAGATTAGAGCAGTTTCAAAATGCAGCCTGACAAATCTTTCAGGCCCCTTTCACATCTCTGCGTTTGCTGCGTTTTGCTGCGTTTTGCTTCATTTGCGTTTTTTCCACGTTTTTACCGCAAAAAACGCATGAAAACGCATGCGTTTTTGTCCCCATTGATTTTAATGGGAACGCATGAAAAACGCATGCAAAAACGCATGTCAAAACGCATGTGCGTTTGCAAAAACGCAAAACGCATGCGTTTTTGCAAACGCAGCCCAAAACGTTGTTTGCCACGTTTTGAGCTGCGTTTGCAAAAACGCATGCGTTTTGCGTTTTACCAAACGCACATGCGTTTTGGCATGCGTTTTGGCATGCGTTTTTGCATGCGTTTTTCATGCGTTCCCATTAAAATCAATGGGGACAAAAACGCATGCGTTTTCATGCGTTTTTTGCGGTAAAAACGCGGAAAAAACGCAAATGAAGCAAAACGCAGCAAAACGCAGCAAACGCAGAGATGTGAAAGGGGCCTCAATGTTTTACAGCATTTTTCACCTATTCTGCTGATAAGGGAAAAATGTATAAAAATGGCATGTAAAAAAAAAGATGTAAAAAAATGCATAAAAAACATGACAAAAATGTGCATGTTTTATAACGTGTTTTTTTTCTTGCCAGCATTTCATTGTTTGCAGCATAGATGTCTGCAGAAAATACCTAATGTGTGCAAATACTGTAACAGCACATTGGCATGGAGGCGAGTTATTCTATGCACCCATTGATTGCCCATGATGGGTTTCTGGGTGCCAATAGTTTGTTTTGACATTTGGAGATCTGTTAGGCTGGCTTCACACTGCAGTTTTTCACTGATCAGTGTCCATCCAGTTTGTGAGCCAAAACCAGGAGAGGAACCAGGAGAGGAACCAGGAGAGGAAAACTAGAATTGAAAGATTGACACCTGTTCTGAGTTTTGGAGACACGCCTGGTTTTGGCACACAAACTGGATGGACACTGATCAGTGAAAAAACTGCAGTGTGAAGCCAGCCTTAAAGTCCTCTCTGCCTGTCATCACACAGCTAATGAAAAAAATAAATGAGTTAGGCTGCTTTCACATCAGTGTTTTGCGCTGATCGCGGCAGTTGCGGTAAAAAAAACATGATTACCACATAACGGCCGCGATCGCGGCACACTTGCGGCAAGCCCCATACAATGTCTATGGGGCTTGCGGTATGTGCGGCAGGTGCGGTTTCGGCACTTGCGGCAGGTGCGGCCGCGAAAAAAAATGCGGTATGCCGCGGATTTTTTGCGCCCACACCTGCCGCAAGTGCCGAAACTGTACTTGCTGCACCTGCCGCACACTTACCGCAAGCCCCATAGATATTGTATGGGGCTTGCCGCAAGTGTGCCACGATCGAGGCTGTTATGCGGTAATGGCGCCAGTTGCGTTTTTTTCACCGCAACTGCCGCGATCAATGCAAAACGCTGATGTGAAAGGGGCCTAAGAGAATTTTTATTTTTTTTTAAATATTGCAAGTACACGTTTTGCCATACACATTTGTTTCTTTTGTGTGTACAGGAACAATACAAAAATAAAAAAATAAAAAAAATGGCAAACTGGTCAGAATTTCACACAAAAATGGTTAAAACTAAATTGTTGTCACCTTTCCAAAACTGTAGGTAAATAACTTGAATTTAAGCATGTGATGGTCTTTCAAACTGACCTGTTGCAAGTAACAGACATGGGCAATTCGATAATCACACCTAAAATCAGATGAAAAGGGAAGAAGTTTACTCAAGCTTTGTATTTTGTGTCTGTGTGAGCCACACTAAGCACGGAGAACAGAAAGAGGTGTAGAAAGTTATCTGAGGACTTGAGAACCAAAATTGTTGAAAATCAACAATCTCAGTGTTACAAGTCCTTCTCTAGATGCCTTGATGTTCGATTATCCATAGTGCGAACATAATCAAGAAGTTTACAATCCATGGCACTATAGCTTATCTCTCTGGATGTGAATGTCAGGCAAACATTGATGACAGGTTGCCAAACAGGATCATCCAGTCAAGTTCCAAGGAAATTCTAGCTGTCTGACAGACTGATGGGGCATTAGTGTAAGCACAAACTATCTGTCAACATTTGTATGAAATGAAATCCTATGGTAGGAAACCCAGGAGGACCAAACTGCTGATACGGAGACATAAAAAAATTGTACTTCTACTGGGGAGTGGAAGGTGAGTATAATTGTTTAATTTTCATGGGAATCATATCCAGTAGGGATGAGCGAGTATCGTACTATTCGGAATCGCTATACCCGCAACGAGTAGGTCTCGGTACTCGCTACTCATTGCGAGTATAGCGATTCCGAGTACTTTTGCAGTGTATCAATAGATACACTGCAAAAGTCCTGTAAAAGAGAGGAAAAGTGGTTAAAAAATAAAAAAATCGGATACTCACCTTAACCGACGGCTGTACCGGGACAGGCCGATGCACATCTATTCATGTAAAAGGACCTTTCACTCTCTCAGCCAATCAGATGGCTGGGAGAGATCTGGCCAATCAGATGCCGCCACGTCACAATGACGTGATCGCTAGCGGCCACCTGATTGGCCAGATGGAAAGGTCCTCGGTGTACCTGAGAGGACCTTTCCATCTGGCCAATCAGGTGGCTGCTAGCGATCACGTGATTGTGACGTGGCGGCATCTGATTGGCCAGATCTCTGCCAGCCATCTGATTGGCTGAGAGAGTGAAAGGTCCTTTTACATGAATAGATGTGCATCAGCCGGTCCCGGTACAGCCGTCAGTTAAGGTGAGTATCCGATTTTTTTATTTTTTAACCACTTTTATTCTCTTTTACAGGACTTTTGCAGTGTATCTATTGATACACTGCAAAAGTACTCGGTACTTGCTACTCCGGAGTAATCCTAATTTACTCGGCGAGTAGCGAGTACACGAATACCGCTACTATTCGGCGAGTTCCGAATAGTAGCGAGTAGACTCGCTCATCCCTAATATCCAGACATGGGGCCCATGTATGCCAGGATGGGAACTATATAAAAGGATGAGGGACATATATTCCAGGAGTGGGCCATATATACCATGATGGGGCCATATACAAAGATAGGGGCCATATACCTGGATGGGGGTCATATACCAGGGGGGAGTATCATATATACAGGAAAGGGGCTATATATACCAAGATGGGGGACATATACCAGGATGAGAGACATATACCATTATCGGGGCCATATAACAGGATGAGGGCTCATATATACTAGGATGAGGGATCATAAGTACCAGGATGAGGGCCATATACCAGGATTGGGAATAATATATACCAAGATAAGGGCACATACATGGATGGGGGGTCATATACCCCAGGAGGAGGCACATAAACCAGGATGGGGATCAGATACTAGGATGGAGTACATATATATCAGAATGAAGAACATGTACCAGGATGGGGAACATATACCAGGATGGAGGGCAAATATTTCAGGAAGGAGAACATATACCAGGACGGGGAATATATATACCTGGAAGGGGCTCATGATGTGGGATATTAGTGCAGAATTAGTAGACATTACTCCCATAAGAGTGTCAGCAGCAGATCCCCCTTCTGATAACAGTGCGTCATGATCACATTTTTTGCTTCAAATTTAGTTTTTCCTATTTTCCAATGTATCTTATAGTCTGAGAAATACAGTATTTAGATCCACTATATGTGTGTTCTTCATGTGTATCTGAAACATGTCCTTGATTTACAAAATAAGCACACCTATACACAACTATATATGCGCAGCTAATGCTCTTCCAGTATTACATTTAGGAATGAACATTTAAAATATCTCACACAGCGGTAAAGCCCAGAGGGTTGGATTAAGAGTATTCAACTTAGATTTTGTGCAAAAGAATCAATGCAAAAATTTAGGTTGAAGTGTTGTTCATGTACAAAATCATCTAACTACATCTAAAACATGCAAATTAAATAAGACACTTGCTTTGATATTATTTCTAATCGTTGACCTTAATAGTCATAATCACAGCTGTATTTTATATTAGTCAATGGTGCATAAGTACTGTAGCTACAACCCTCAGGCTTAAGAGATGTTCCTCTTTTAGAAGAAACACTTTGCATATCAAGATCTTGCTGATTTTTCTTGAGTACATTACTTCTAGACATAAGCTCTGTGTTGTTTCTGCTGTGGCATGAAGCCAAATTGTCGATTACAATTTTAAGCAAAGACCGTTGAAGCTAGGAGAACATTAGTATAATGCTGATGTATTTTTATGAAATATACTGATTATCTTCATAACTACTGTATAGTCTGAAAACTATATAGATGATGCATGAAAACGAAGCTTGATTTCAAATATGGATCATGCATGGAATAAATGTTTTACAGTAGATAGGGTAAATTGAGAAATGTTCAACGTTTACCAGTTTCATCCATTAGGCAGTGGCGTAACGATCGCGGTCGCAGGGGTCGCAAGTGTGCTGGGGCCCAGACCAAAAAGGGGCCCAAGCCGCCAGCCTCTGCGCCAGCATCGGGTCCCCTTTTCACATGGATGTGTGTCCCGGAGGACACACGTCCATGTGACAGCGTGGCAGATAGGGCCCAGGTATCAGGGGGAGGAGGGGAGGGGGGAGCCTCCTGCTTTCTGTTTCCTGCTCCCGCCCCTCCCCTCCTCTGACCTGCCAGCTTCCTGGCCTGCGTTCCACATTGCCGCCTCCTCCAACTTCCTGCTTGAGTGCACAGTGGAACACTGGAGGAATGTCCTAATATCTGCCTCTTACCCATGCCCAGCTCATCTTTTGATTTGCAGGCACATTATGGAGTGATGCAGAAATACTCCAGGCTCTCTGTTAAAAATAAGACCTGCAGATGCTTGGAGCTCAGAGTCGATGTCAAAGCATCCATCCAGCAACCACAGATTGTTCATGTAGATGTTAGACCTTCAAATCTATATTGCACCAAATCTAGTAATAAATATTTGTTAGGTTATGGTTCCACTGGTGACCACTGTTTATCTGAATGTGGAAACCAGTGTTCTCTATTTTCCACTATTTCTCCTTTGGCCACAAGATCATAGGCAGGAGAAGGTAATGGAATGAAAGATCATGCATATGTTTTCCCCCTTTGTTCACATCTTAAGTATTAAGGTACTGAAGTGACTTGCCCCGTGGGGTTCGTGGGGTACTCAGAGCCGGGCCAGTGGACAATGCTTGGGATGTCACAGCGGCGTGACCCGGTCTGGGGCCCCAGAGCTGTCAATCAAAAGGGAAATGGGATGTTCTTTGGGGAGCGGTGGTGAAGGAAGGTGTCTTTAGGGAGAGGAGTACTAGACTTGGGGATAATTGTTCATGTGATGCCACCCGCTAATGATGGCCGCCGCTGCTACACAGTTCCTCTGGGGTTAATGGCCAGGCTGCTTAGTTGGAAAGCCCTCCACGGGTAGGGCTAACACCCAGGGCAGAAGATGTTACTTAGTGAGTTGGTGCTGATTTTACAGTGCAGAAACACAGCAAGAAAGTCACAGACACAGTGGGGTGCAGTCTCAAGATTTCTGCTTACAGCTTTGTTGTTACTGGTTACAGCAGTGGCCACAGTTGCAACAGCCCGCAGAGCGCTGAATCCTTGGAGGTGGAGAAAGGAATCCAGGTAACTCCCGAGTAACTTGGTGGTCCTTAAGTGGTACCCCTTTCTGTTACTGTGCTCTCATGGTTGACTTTTCTTCTATGCTTGCTTGCCCTCCTGCCCTGTGCTTTGCTCACACAGTGCCCCAAGCAAGTGGCTGCGGGCCTACATGGGGTTTCTCAGGTGCTAGTCCCCTGACCCTACGTGGCCACTTTTTTGACGGATGTACACGGTTTCGGCTGCGGCACTAGGAGACACCGCAGCCTCCGGGTTGCTAGCTGAGCCTGGTCTTCTCCACTAGTCTACGGCTCGGTCCCTCTACACTGTGGCCTGGTCCCTCAACACAGTCTCAGTCGGTGTGGATGCAGGTGCCCCCGGGTGGATTGCTCACTACCCGGTCCCCTGGGACCCCTTCTGTCTTCTGGAGCACCCTCTCTCTTTCTCTCAGCTCCTTTGTCCGGTCTTTCCTCTCTCCAGTCTTAAAATAAGCTCCCAACGGCTCCAGTCCTCAGGACGTCTCTTTCTAGATCTTGTCCCACTCTGACAGACACTCTGACCCTCACAGACTCCTTCAGCTCTTGCCAGCTACCCACCAACTGTCTTATTTCTTTCATCCTATCATACTGCCTGTCACGTATCCTGCGTCACTAACATGTGTCTTTCCTAGCTTCACTCTCTCCTGGGTGCTCCCCTAACTCTGCTCTCCACCCATCCCTTCTACTTTGGTTCCTCCTCTCGAGACAGGATCAGGGACTGTGCTCTCATAGGAGAAATCTCGCCCTAACCCTGACCTGGAGTGGTGTAGTACTGGGCTATGGGTGTCTGGATACCGGTCAGTGACCCCCACTTACCAAAGAGTGGGGTACAACACCTCTGGCTGAGGTGCAGTACCTCTGTGGTGGCTGGAACCGCAGGGGTGCCACATTCCCCCTCTTAAACTCAGCACATTCTTGGGCTGGAACAAATAAAAATAACTGGTGTTAAGACATGCAAAATTTTTAGAATGTATTCAGCAATATTAATAGTCAACCAAGTAACTTTTCTTCCCTTTTTGAGAGGCATTAATACTTAAATGTTGCAAAATATAAACAGGTAAAAAAAAAATGTATAGAGAGTATAAATAGTATAAACAACTTTGTACAAGGAGCTATGAAAGGTCCAGTGTGATCCTTATCATGGTGTCCGTCACACTGTCCTAAGTACAAAGATGGCAGGGGAACCGCTTAACATAACCCCCAACATGGGTCCTGGGTGGGCTGCAGGACATTGATGGTCTTCATGCTGGACCACTAATTCGGCCACGCCAAACAGGTTTTTGTTCTGTGGTCAAGTTCTTATGCTGGCTATAAAACCAAAATGGAGCACAACATGGTGCTAATTATATACAAGAAAGTTCGGGTTGTGCATAGTCCACAGTCTTACAGTCTTTAGGTTAACCAAAATCTACACATGATTCCTGCTCTAAACTAATGCATACATTCTAAACATACATCCTTTTTACAAGCACACACTTACTAACTAAACAAATGCACAACCTAGCCGAGTTAACTTTGGTTTCAACTATTAACAAGACTAGTTCTTTTGATTACCACAGATTAGAATGTGGCGTTCTCCTTTGCCAGGGTAGCACTTCGCTATCTCAGCTGTATACGCTCTTCTGGAGTCCTTGGGGTCTACCGGTGTTAGCTTGCACAGCCTGGTCACATGCTGCAGCCAGGATCACTTGTAGGCGGCCCCGTTTGGGCAGCCACCACCCTGGTTCTTATTACCACCATGGCAGACCTCGTTAGCAAAGTGTGCATAGCTGCGTCCCGGGTCTTGGGTTCAGTCTGGATGGTGGCTACAGGTCTCGGCTCTCTCACGGGTGTGAGCTTTGGCTGCTGCTGGGACACTAACACTGGCAGGGCTACTGGCTTCGACACCTGGGACTTTGCTGGTGTTGAAGACGGTGCCCCTCTCGTATGATGTTGACATCGAGTGCATACCATTCCCGCTCGCCCAAGTGCCAGGTGAAGGTGACACGATCACTGGGGTGTAAGTCGCATTCGGGATGGCCCTCCGGCAGGTGGGATTCCACGTCCTGCAGGATTTCAAACAGTTCTTTGGCCTTCCCTTGCTCTCTCAGGAATTCCCAGCCCTTCTTCAAGTTGAACCGGACCACTGTGCCCACGAATATTGACCCTCTGTCCACGGCCCTGGACTTGAGGACTCGCTGTTTAGCCTGCAGGTTCCGCTCCTTCATGGCCAGTTTTTGAGCACACCTCTTCTGCTCTCACGCCTCCCGCTGGCCTTCTCCAGAGAAGCCCATCAGTTCATCACCCTTGTTGACCTATTTAAAAACCACAGGCTTCGTGCTCATCCCCTCAGGTGCCGGCTCAGGGGTGAGTGGGACTGCCAACCTATTTCTGTGAAGTGGTCCCAGGGCAGATATTTAAACACCCGGCTGGGTGCGGGGGCATTCGGGGTATCTAGGGGTCCTGCCAGGGTCTCATCAGCTACCGGTGGAGTGTTGGTACCTTCTACTGTTGCTGGCTCTTTGACGCTGACATTGTCCTCTTCCGGGGCTGGTGATGGGGGTCTTGACTGCATCCACCTCTGGGTCATCCTGTCCTGTAGGGCGTCCTTCCAGGCCTCTACCGTCAATACCTTGGCTCCTCTCAGCTACTGGTCTAGGTTCTCCACCACACCTTGCAGGAAACCCGGGTCTAAGAGTGACAGCTGCTAAAGGCCTTCCTCCAGTACTCTGGGGTGGTCCTCGTTCTCATCCCCGCACTACCAGGCCCTCCGGTCACCTCTCTCCATGGTGCCTTCCGGGTTCTGTGCTTCCATCTTGCTTCTCAGTCTGTCTTGCTTCTGGTCTTCTGCTCCCTTCTTTAGGCAGTTCCCTCTCTTGGTGTCATTGGCCACACCATGGGATGGGTCTCTTTGGCTGACTGACATGTCCCGCTGCACCGAAGTTCATTTGGTGGGCGGGTATGGCTTTTCTCGTCATTTGGCAACCCAGACCATGAAGGGAGGCTGCACCACTCCCTCCTTGATAGTTATAGCACCTGTTCTTTTTAACCGGGATCTTTTCAAAGTTCTTAAACACTGTCCTTAGGTACACAAGATCCATTTTAACAGGCCAGTGATCCTGTTCATGATGTCACTTTGACTCGTCCCGTGTGGACCATGGGGTACTCGGAGCCCAGCCAGTGGACTTTGCTGGGGATGTCACGGCGGTGTGACCTGGTCCATGGTCCTGGAGTGGTCATTCAAAAGGGAAAGGGGATTTTCTTTGGTCAGTGGTGGTGAAGGAAGATGTCTTTAGGGAGAGGAATACCAGACTTGGGGATAATTGTTCACGTGACGCGACCCGCAAGTTGTGGCTAATGATGGCCACCACAGCTACACAGTTCCTCTAGGGTTGATGGCCAGGCAACTTAGTTCGAAAGCCCTAAACAGGTAGGGATGACCCCCAGGGCAGCAGATGTTACTTAGTGAGTTGGTGCTGATGTTACAGCACAGGGTTGCAGCAAGAAAGTCACAGACACAGAGGGGTGCAATCTCAAGATGTTTACTCACAGCTTTGTTGTTTCTGGTCACAGCAGTGGCCACTGTTGCAACAGCCCGCAGAGCGCTGAGTCCTTGGAGGTGGTGAAAGGGATCCAGCTAACTCCTGGATAACTTGGTGGTCCTTAACCAGTACCCCTTTCTGTTACTATCCTTTTACGGTCTACTCTTCTTCTGCGCTTGCTTCGCCCTCCTACATTGCGCCTCGCTCACACAGTTCCCCAAGCCAGTGGCTGTGGGCCTTCGTGGGGTTTCTCAGGAGCCAGTCCCTGACTCTATGTGGCCATCTTTTCGGCGAATGTGCGTGGTTTCGACTGCGGCACTTGGAGGTACCGCAGCCTCAGGTTTGCCAGCTGAGCCTGGTCTTCTCCACTAGTCTACGACTCGGTCCCTCTACACTGCGGCCAGGTCCCTCAACACGGTCTCAGTATGGATACGGGTACCCCGGGTGGATTGCTCACTACCCAGTCCTCTGGGACCCTTTCTGTCTTCTGGAGCACCCTCTCTCTTTCTCTCAGCTCCTCTGTCCGGTCTTTTCTCTCTCCGGTCTTTCCTCTCTCCAGTCTTAGGATGAGCTCCCACCAGCTACAGTCCTCGGGACATCTCATTCTAGATGTTGTCTCTCTCTGAAAGGCACTCTGACCCTCACATACTCCTTCAGCTCTTGCCAGCTACCCACCAACTGTCTTCTAGATCTTTCCCTTGTCCTTTTATTCTGCCTGTCACATGTCCTGCGTCACTAACGTGTGTGGAAAAGCGAATGTCCAGCGTGGGAGATGTCCATAAAATATAACATTTATTCCATTTTTGTTAAAAGCACATAAGTCCAAAATCCATCGTTACATCCAGAGACACAAAAAACGGGTGTTTTTTACCAGTGACAATCACAGGCTTATAGTGCATTAAAATCATACGCGTTTCAGCGGTCGCGCCGCCTTAATCATTGTGATAAAAATAAAATGAAAGAGGGCTGCTATAAAGGCCTTTATAGCAGCCCTCTTTCATGTTATTTTTATCACAATGATTAAGGGGGCGCGACCGCTGAAACGCGTATGATTTTAATGCACTATAAGCCTGTGATTGTCACTGGTAAAAAACACCCGTCTTTTGTGTCTCTGGATGTAACGATGGATTTTGGACTTATGTGCTTTTAACAAAAATGGAATAAATGTTATATTTTATGGACATCTCCCACGCTGGACATTCGCTTTTCCTTTATACCACTTGCTGCACTGCATGATCCATGCGCTGGGACTGAAGAGGAGGTGAGCTGATCTTTTTTGCTTTTTACTAACGTGTGTGCTCCCTAGCTTCACTCCCTCCTGGGTACTCCCCTAACTCTGCTCTCCACCCATCCCTTCTACTTTGGTTCGTCCTCTCGAGACAGGATTAGCGACTGTGCTCTCCCATAGGAGCAATCTCACCCTAACCCTGACCTGGAGTGGTGTAGTGCTGTACTATGGGTGTCTGGATACCTGTCAGTGACCCCCACTTACCCAAGGTTGGGGTACTACACCTCTGGCTGGGTTGCAGTACCTCTGTGGCGACTGGATCCACAGGGGCACCACAGAAGCACTGCTCTCAGCTATCTTTTCAGTTTTCTATATGGTGTGAAGCAGCAGGATGCATGTGCAATCTGTGTCTTCATTCAGCTGTCTCATGGCCAAGGGAGAACCAAGGAAGTGCCTTTCCCCAATGGCAATTGGTGCATATCTCAGAAGTGGAATCAACCTTTATCCACAACCAAATGGATAGGTGATAACTTGGTCAGACTGGGATTACCCTTGAAAACACTATGTGTCACAATAACAGAAAATTGTGAAAATAACAATGGCATTAGTGCATCTAAACATTAATATATTTTTATCAGACAAGTGAAAAAGTTGTAAAATATCTCATGTGGGGAAATATGCATCTACATCACCTTTCAGCAGCTTGCAGCTCCTTTATTCATAGTTGTACGCTCTAGATACATGTCCCATAACCAAAATGTCTACAAAATAGCAATGGGTAAAGCAATAGGCCTCCTTTCATAGAGTATAGAGTCTTGTATAGAAAACTTAATGGGAGTAAAGTATCTCACAGAACAAAAGAAACTCGCAAGCACAAATTATCCACCCTAGTACCTCCATAATCATTTAATCTTCTTAAGGAAAATGACTACTTTACACACAATTCCTCAAGGGTGTCTCACTGTCTGCTACATTCTGCTCCACATTGATCATGGGTAAACACCCAGAAGAAGGCTGTCTGTAAATGAGTTGTTGACTTATTCTTAATGCATGTCTAATTAAAGTGTTGGGCATTGACTTATAGGTTTAATTTACCTATATCTCCTCCATAGTTGTTGTGACATTGATTCTTTTATTTTCTGAAAAAGAAAATTTACATAATTCTGTCCATAGAGCATTGCCTGTAAGACTCCACACTGAGCTTGTCAAATTATGTTGCCTCAATAATGTTACAATCCGCCACCCAGGCTCTTACACTGATACAGGTCAAATACCCAGAAACATACAGTAAGTGAGTGTTTGTTTGGAATTTATTGTTGGTCATGGTCAAGGCTTGTAAAAATGTCAGACATTAAGATATAGGATAGCTTCCTCTTCAAGGTGATATCAAAGAGGTAGGATAAATAGGAATAGAAGAGATAACCAGAAAAAAGTAACGATGAAGGTGAATTAATTTGCAACTTGAATGGATTTATTCATAAAACATATTTTTAATTTTTTGTTTTTTTTTTCAGGAAAAATTATAACCTCCATTACTTTCATGTGTGTTTATATTTCTTCTGCTTAGAGATTAGCCTTTATAAATGTTTATTACAATGACCTATTTAATTGCTAATTTAGCATGTATCCTTTTGAAGTTCTGTAAATATCCTGCATGCTCAAACCTAAAAGATGGCATATGTGGTTTTATCTATCTTCATGTGATGTTTCTGAACCTTACTCTTGACACTTAATGTGAATCTGTAGCTGTAACAAAAAAAGAGTGCAAAAAAATTCAAAAAAAACCTCTCCAAAGACAATGCTAGTAAACTGTCTTTGTCTTTGGCTGGCTTCACACTTGCACTCCCCGCTGCAGCGTATTGCGGCGGGGAAGCGCAAGCTGAGCGCAGGAACCGCGCGTCCCTATGTTTAACATGGGGACGCAAGTGCCTGCGCTCGGCTGCAGATGGCAGTGAGCACCCATTGACGGCAATATGTGATTAGTGCGCATGCGGATGCTTGCGCACAAATCACACAGTCTCGTCCGCACCAGGAACGCGACATGTCGCGATCAGTGTGCGGACAAGAGCGTGTGATTTGTGTGCAGGCATCCGCCTGCGTACAAATCATACATTGCAGTGAATGGGTACGCACAGGGTGCGCGCGCCAATCTGCATCAGAGCGCAGGCACCTGCGTCCCCTTGTTAAACATAGGGACTTGCGGTGCCTGTGCTCAGCTTGCAGATCCCCTCTGCATGAAGCTGCGGAGGGGTCCGCAAGTGTGAAACCAGCCTTAGGTCTCCACTTAGTAGTACTGTACCACAATAGTGTCATCATCTCTCTAAACTGATTAATAATAATTAGGCTTTGTTGAAAAGCAGATGACAAGTGAGTTACAAAAAGCAGGCCATTGTCTTTTCCATTTTTTTATAGTAACATAAAAATAAACAATAACAATGCAATAACAAAATAAAGGATTAAAAACTATTAGATCAAACTTTTTACTTATTTGTGCCTAACAGCAAGTCATAACATTTCTAAACCTTATTTTCGCACTTTTTGCATTGCACAGGCAGATTTTGAGGCATTTTACAGATGTTTGAAGTTTTAAAAATCCTGGATAACAATAGCAGATTTTTAATTTCCAGTATATCTGCAGGAAATCTACAGTGTTTTGCAGATTATAACATACACCCCAAATTAAGAAGAAGAAATTAGGGGGAAAAAGAATATTTATTTATTAAAAAAAGGGATCGGTAGAGTTGTGGCAAAGGAGGCAGAGTCTTTGCTGCATGGAATTGGCAGCAGAACAGTGGGGCAATACTTCAGACCCTTGGCTTGGAGCAAGGGGTGTGCTGGCAGTTCCTCACCAGGGACCATTCATCTCCCAGCAGTAGAACACAATGGAAAAAAAGGCTGCAGAGGCAGCAAAGACACAGATCAAGATCTCAGAGAGCCGCTATCTCAATCTGCACATGCACTGCCTCCACAGCTATTTTCGTGAAGTCAATTGTGTGGGAAGCTGTGCATGCTCAGATTGAGATCTTTGCTCCCTGAGATCTTAATCTGCACCTTTGCTGTCTCTGCAACCATTTTCCCAGTTGTCTATTGCATATTAAGGTACTGTCACATGCTTCAACGTTGTAACGATGTCGGCAACGTTCTCGGGTGTGCGCGGTCATGGCCGACATCGTTGATGAGATGTCCCATGTATAGATATCGTGGACAACTCAGCAACGATGTAATGAGCAAAGATTGTTTGCAAACACCGTAAACGATCCCTGCTCACTTCTGTGAATGGGCGAAGTCGGTCGTGACAACACTATTGCAGTGTCACACCAAACGATGCCGCAGGTTGCTTAAGTTGAAGTTGATAGGTTTACCTGCATGCAGGAAAACTTGTCAACTCTGACTTGAACAACCATCGTTGTTGAATCGTGCGTTTACATGCAACGACGCAACAACAATGTTGTTTCAACATCGTTCCTGACCACTTTTGAACGATGTCGGGAAAGATGTTGAATCGTGAAACGGGGCCTTTACTGTGCATTTTATAATCCAAAATGTATGGTACATATCATGTTGAATCTTCACAATACTAGGTGCAGTTTTCCATGTTTCACTGTGTCTGATATAGCTCTTTCCTTGTTCCTTAACTTACCTTTTGACTCCTCTAGTGTACCATATTGCAGCTAGTGATGAACTGCAAAAAAGACTTGACCTATTGACAAATATGCAATTGTTTTGGAATGATCTTTTTCTTAATTACCTACATAGTCAGAAGGTATTTTCTCTAAATTAACAGTGTGTAATATAATAGTACTTATTGTATTTTCAAGTACTTTTCCTTTTCTGTAGGCTTCTTCATAGCCAAATGTTGGTCCTCTTCCTTTCTTGATTCACTGTAAACATGTTTGATTTTCGGATCTTAATTTCTATTGGGGACAACTGTTCACTTATGTTCCTAAAATACCTTACATTGTGTTGCATACTGTTTCCACATTAGCTTTTTGAACCTTTTAAGAAATCTGTTAGCAAATGTTTAGTACCGTATATACTCGTGTATAAGCCGACCCGTGTATAAGCCGACCCCCCTACTTTTGCCCCCAAAATCTGGGAAAACCTATTGACTCGTGTATAAGCCGAGGGTGGACCCCAGCACAGGTATACAGCCCCCAGCAGTGTGGTATACAGGCCCACACAGTGGTATACAGGCCTCCCCAGTGGTAGTATACAGCCCCCAGAAGTGTGGTATACAGCAGCCTCCCCAGTGGTACATACAGGCCCCAGCAGTGTTACAGCAGCCTCCCCAGTGGTATATACAGCAGCAGTCCCAGTGGTAGTATACAGCAGCCCCAGAGATATATGCAGCAGCCCCAGTGGTAGTATACAGCAGCCCCAGAGATATATACAGCAGCCCCAGTGGTAGTATACAGAAGCCCCAGAGGTAGTATACAGCAGCCCCAGTAGTAGTATACAGCAGCCTCAGTGGTATATACAGCAGCAGCCCCAGTAGTAGTATACAGCAGCCTCAGTGGTATATACAGCAGCAGCCCCAGTAGTAGTATACAGAAGCCCCAGTAGTAGTATACAGCAGCCCCAGTAGTAGTATACAGCAGCAGCCCCAGTAGTAGTATACAGAAGCCCCAGTAGTAGTATACAGCAGCCCCAGTAGTAGTATACAGCAGCAGCCCCAGTAGTAGTATACAGAAGCCCCAGTAGTAGTATACAGCAGCCCCAGTAGTAGTATACAGCAGCAGCCCCAGTAGTAGTATACAGAAGCCCCAGTAGTAGTATACAGCAGCCCCAGTAGTAGTATACAGCAGCAGCCCCAGTAGTAGTATACAACAGCAGCCCCAGTGGTAGCGTACAGCAGCAGCCCCAGGGGGTATATACAGCAGCAGCCCCAGTAGTAGTATACAGAAGCCCCAGTAGTAGTATACAGCAGCCCCAGTAGTAGTATACAGCAGCAGCCACAGTGGTAGTATACAGCAGCAGCCCCAGGGGGTATATACAGCAGCAGCCCCAGTGGTAGTATACAGCAGCAGCCCCAGGGGGTATATACAGCAGCAGCCCCAGGGGGTATATACAGCAGGAGCCCCAGTGGTAGTATACAGCAGCAGCCCCAGGGGGTATATACAGCAGAAGCCCCAGGGCGTATATACAGCAGCAGCCCCAGGGGGTATATACAGCAGCAGCCCCAGGGGGTATATACAGCAGCAGCCCCAGGGGTATATACAGCAGCAGCCCCAGGGGTATACAGACCCCCCCATTAGTATACAGGGGCCCCAGCTGTATACAGCAGCCCCAGCTGTATACAGCCCCCTCGTGGTATCCAGGGCCCCCCTTGCTGCACCTGTAAAGGAAGATGTCAGTATACTTATCGCTGCCGCCGCCGCCACTCCGCTTCTCGGTCACCGCGCTGCTCCGGGACTTCATGCTTCCTGTTCCTTCTCCGACGCTCGAACAATGACGTCATTTCCTGAGCGCCGGAGAAGGAACAGGAAGCATGAAGACCCGGAGCAGCGCGGTGACCAAGCAGTGGAGCGGCGGCGGCAGCGATAAGTATACCGACATCTTCCTTTACAGGTGCAGCAAGGGGGGCCCTGGATACCACGGGGGGGCTGTATATACGGGGGGGGATACCACGGGGGGGCGCTGTTATACATACATAGGTACGGTACATACCCGTGTATAAGCCGAGGGGGGACTTTTCAGCACATTTTATGTGCTGAAAAACTCGGCTTATACACGAGTATATACGGTACATTTCCAAAACCATCTCCTGCATCAGAAAGTCACAATGAAAGGCCCCCTTTTTAAAATCATTAATATTTTGTATCCATCAACAGGTGACACAAGAGACTATAAATGGCGGACCTACATATTACTAACTAAGAATATGACCTAAAAGACATTTAAAGTGAACTGTATTATATATATTTATATTTACAGGTTTACGAGCCTTAAGACATTTTGCTAAGTTTCATGGTTTTCACTAATGGGGCATGAATATGTAGGATCTCCAGGAGCATGTGTTTAGACTCTTTTACATTGTTATCCTTTAAGAAATGGTCACTAGGTAAAGACAATAGAAAGTTGCATAAAATAAGGAAGTCCATATCTCTAGGTCTGGTTTACAAAAAAAAACAAAAACAAAGAAAGCATAATTCTCGGGGCATCAGGAATAAAAAAAAAGCAAAAAAAAAATTGTCACTTTTTTGATGTTTTCAGGTTCGGAGATCCAGTGCTTTAGATATGCAAAGCACTGCAGGGAGCATCACTGTGGTTGGGTACTATTGGGGCGTGGGCCAGTGCGAATCAATTATAGTGTATGATCAGCTCGCACTGGGATTAAAAGCAAAGTTATTGGGTGTAGTGTGTCAAAAATTAATTTAATAAAATGCACCCCATCCCCCAGGAGTGTGAGTGGAGAGCTGAACTGCCAATCAGTAACTTCCATTTAGGTTTGGGTCAAATTCAGGGTCTCAAAAAGTGTGCCAAAACGTTTGGCTGCACCGTCTGATCCCATGCTTCAAAATGTTTGCTCATCTCTATTAACAAACTTAAAGGGAATCAGTCTCCAGGTTTTTGCTAACTCATTTGGAGCAGCATGATATAAGGAAAGAGACTCTAAATCCAATGACGCATCTCTTAGATTACTGGCTGTAGCAGTTCTGACACAATCAAGGGTTTTAGTTTTAGCTATGCAGCACAGCTGAGAAAGTTTCCTGCCTACACCAGGCATACATTTCTATAGACAATAAGAAGCTGCTAATCACAGAGGAGGCGGGGACAGACCTGAGTTTTTGCGCTGCTGTGTTCAACTAATGATAAAGCTTTGGTAAGAGCTTTTGGTAAGAGATGCTTGGCAGAGGTCTCTGTGTTAGCCATTACAGCATGCTGTCGTCAGATTACATAGTAAAAATTTGCTGACAGATTCACTTTAAATCTTTTGATTGACACCTAACAAGGCAGCTGCATAGAACGTATAGGGGAAAGTGAACTGAAATCTTGAGACAAGTCTCTGAAATAAAAACAAAACATAGCAATTAACATTTTATTTAAAGCCTAATGATTTCTTTTACGGTGTGAAAAAATAGTCTCCATATGTTGCCTAAAGAAATAAAAAGACATGCGGTGGCACAGTGTGTGCCCACAGATTCCTATGAGCTCTGGCATTTAACAGTTTGATTGCCCGTACTCATCGGTGACAGGTCATCTTTAACTACTGATCAGTTCTGCTCTACACTTCATAAACACATTCAATGATTTGCCTGACCTTTCGAATGGCAAACTTTGCTCAGATGCTAAACAACCTTTTTATTCAGGTTCAATATTGTGCGATGAACATCCGATAAAAAGTTAATGCATTTTGAAAATCACATGTTTTTCTCCCCTTTAGACATTTCTTATTTTTTTCTTCAATCTGTATGGAATTTTGAAAAGCTTTACAAATTTAAAATGAAAAAAAAATGTGTCCATGAAGAGCGTATTCATCGGTTGTGTTGACAGCAAGCCTTCTGGATATACACCACACTCCCTTTCAATTCATTGAATTCCATTTTATTAACATGTACTGTTGGGATCCCGTTCCTTGGGGTAAAAATTAACTGAATTACATACTCTGGTGTGTTAGTTGAGCTTAGTTCATTAAATCCATTTCTGCAAGCGTTTCATAATTGTGTCAGAGGTTTAGTGTATAAAATCCAGGATGCAAAAATAAAACATGTCAGATTTACATATTATTTTAAAGGAAATAGCATTGATGTAAAGCCGAGCACTTAACATAACATGGCTAAAATGCAAAAAAAAAAAATGCTTTGCAAATATTCTGAAGGTGAGCAATTCTAAACGTCAGAGAAATTGCTAAGTGCAATAATGACAGACGGATATGAAATATTTCAAACATACATCATGTTTGGGGACTCCATTAACCGCTGTTAATATTGCGGTCTAAATTTTTTAATACCTAATCTAAGTTTAATACAGTCACTAAAAGCTAAACATCTTTTAACTTCTAGAATAAAAGTATCTGCTGTGCAGGCAATATAAATATATTGAAAGAAATGTAGGTCAGGGCAACAGGCAGCCAAGTAATATTATAGCTATTTGTACAAACATTCTAAGCTGTATAAAGCCATAACGTATAACGAAAATGCTTAAAATCTATAGGAATGTATAATTAACCTTTTGCTCTGTGAGCTTATTCTTGGTACAGAAATATAACACATTGATCAAAGTGTTCAAAATCCACCATAATATAAGGATATAGTGTTCCACCAAGCTTGGAGTACGACTACGGTAAGTATTTTTCACTTACTGGTTATTGGTTACAGTGACCTTTCGTGATAATGATTCTGCACAAAGCAGATTAATTAGTTCTGTGCAATGAAAATCACATGTCAGAATATTTATTGATCTTTTTTTTGTCTACTTGTAGATATAACTAATGTATCATTTATACAAAAAATCTTACGCGCCTGCAAGGAGACAATTTTTAGAAAGAACTCTTGTTTAGGAGAGCACAGGATATTCTGTTCATATTAAATTTCTAAGTCTAGCACCAATGAAAAGCATTGAAGAAACATCGGCTGAGTTGAGATGAGTAAACCAAATGGGTTCCCTTTGAATTTCATACAAATTTATATTCAACAGGGACCAACTTTTTGCAGTTTGCTTTGCTAGTTTCCTGACTGCTGCCATTTTGCTTGTTTTAAGACTGAGAAGTGGCCCTTACATGTCCCGCTATCTCAAGTCCCCATCCTGGTCTTTGGTAACACCCTCTGTTAGGACTTTGGATCTCTACTGACTTTCTGTACATTTTGCCCCTTTTTAAAATGGTGTTCGCTGCTTCACCCTTGATCATGTGATCCTCCCCTCTGACTTTATAAACCTCAGCCTACCATTCATATACGCTTGAGTATTCAGTTTGAATCCCTAGCTCTCAGTGCAGTACCAGTCTGTTCCACCTCCCGTTGATACTGTACTGTACTTCATTTGATACTGAATGATACTTGGAGGTCTCCTTGACCGTGGGTCTCCTCCTGGACTCCTTAACCCTAGAACACATACCTGGGGCCTCACAAGCCTGCTAGGTTACTTGTTTTCTATTTTCTGCAGGATTACTTTAGTTAGAATTTTTAAACTCTAGGTATTCCTCAGGTATATAGTTGTTAGTAATTTCCAGTTGTTCATATATTTTTATGTTATAGGCATTTCGGTAAAACAACTCTTTTCTGGGACTACCCCATATTCACATACTTGGGACCTTTTAGGCCTGTACTTGGTTTACATATGATCCTCAGTCTTTTTGTCTGTACTGTTGCTGGGGAACACTTTGTCTTTATTACTCAGTCTTTATGACTCTGCTGTTGCTGGGAAGAGTGTGGATTCTGCCTGACTACATGGTCATGTGATTTTGGGGTGGAGGCTCCCTCACAAAGTCATGCATCTCTGACATCATCGCAGGTCAATGAACACACAGGAACAGGAGGACAGACAACATCCTGTTCATTGTGTGCTACTTGCTGAAGAGACTTTGGAGGAAGGAGTCAGCTTTCTTGTTTCTGGAAAAAGAAACTTTCTGAGCTTCTTGCTGTACTTAACTATATTTGCCACGTGTTATAATTCTAGACTTGTTTACCTTAAAACTTTGGTTTCAGTGTGTAGTATGTGCTCCCATTTGAAAGTAGATCCTTGAGTACATCATATTGCACCCTCCATTCCTGTGGCTATAGTGTTCTCTACCATATTAACTCTTCAGCACCTCCAGGGCTGACTGCTATGTAATAATGGGTTCCTCCATTCTGAAAACATATGACAAACTTCAGAAGCTATGAAAAAACAGACTGATTATTACTTATCTTGCCTAGGTGCAGCATCATCTCTCCATCACAGCCCTTATCACTGTTGTCAGCAGAGCTAATCTCATAAACTGAAAAGAAACTAATGAGGAAGCTCTGAAACTCTGCTTGTAAGGATGGCATGAGCCGCTAAGCTTATTGATTCATTTCAATGCAGTAGACCTGGCTCCAGCCGTGCTGACAATCAAAAGACAGCTCCGTACCAAAGGAAAGTAATAAATGGGGTTATACACTATTAGAACAACCCCTTCTGTTTCCACATGATTCACTTAGGTGTTAAAAAAAGCCTATACTAATCTCCAGTGTTTGCAATGTTCCAGTGGTGTCAGTAATTGTGTTCATGGGGCTCACATGACATTGTGATGTCACACAAGCCCAACATCCAATCACCATCAGCTTTCTTCTCCCCACCTTCAGGCACAAGAGCAATTAACAGGAAGTAAACGCCATCCACAGTGCTCACTTCCTGATGAGTAATTAATTTGCCCGAAGGCATCACAATGTCATCTGAGCCCCATAAACACAATTACTGACTCCAAAGGAACGGTGCCAGCAGAGGTGGTGAGTAAAGGCTTTTTTATTTTGTCTGGTGGAAACATATGGAAACAGAATGTGCTGTCCTAGTACTGGACAACTCGTTTAATACCCAATTTTTCTTATAGCTACTGCAGCGTATGAGAGTTTTTTGAAAACCGAAACCGCTTTAAGCAGCAGCATAACATCATGACATTGTAGGACAACGTACATCATGACATGTGAGGTCTGGAAAGTGTTAGAGACACTAACAAAAGAAGAGGAGACAAGATGGAAGACAAGATTGAATTCAAAAGGAAGGAATGAGCAAACCATCAGGATACTTGCTGAGGAGCTGCAGAGCTACAATAAGTGAGGAGAAAGGTGAGTAGCATATCTTTTCTTTTAGCACCTTTGGACTCCGGATAGCCCAGCAACATTATGATTCTTTTTGAACAAATCTCATGGAAATAAAATCACACATGTGAATTTGAATGTGACTTCAGGCTTCCACATTCTGACATTACATAGCATTGACCATTTTGCTCCCTTTCTAAGGGTGCTTTCACATAACGATTTTTTCCCTGTCTGTGGGATTCTACTTTTTGTAGAATCCCATGGACAGGAAAGGACACCACAGGGGGTGACCTATTCTTTGTCGGGTCCGTGATTATCACGGATCCGGACACAGTGAGGCACTTTCACTTCTGCAATGTATAATATACATTGCAGAAGTGAAATATAAGTGAAATATAAGAAAGAGTTAAAAATAAAAACTCACTATGCTCACCTATCCTCGATCCACCGCTGCCTCCCAGCAAGGTCTGTGTGCTTATAGGACCTGTGATGATGTCACAGAATGTCATCAGGTCACATTACCGCAGTTACTGCGGTCATGTGATGCGGTAACTGTGGTCATGTGACCTGATGACACTCTGTGACATCATCACAGGTCCTGTAAGCACACAGACCTTGCTGGGAGGCAGCGGTGGATCGAAGATACGTGAGCATAGTGAGTTTTTATTTTTAACTCTTTCTTTAACTTAATTTATGTATATATTATACATTGCAGAAGTGTAATTAGAAGGGTTGGAGCAATTTTAGTGTACTGAGCATGATCTGTACACTAAAATCGGGTCCGTGGAACGATCAGCTGTTTCCTCGGACCCGCGCTCATAGGCCCCATGTCAAAGGACATGGATCGAATCGGATTTGGCCTAATTGCCATCCGATTTTGTGGGATCCGATTTTTTTTCTGAGCCCAAAATCAGAGCAGTCTCCGATTTTGGGTCCAGCAAAAAATCGGACACAAATCGGATCCCACAAACTCAGATGTCAATTAGGCCAAATCCGATCCGACCCCCATAGTATAACATGGGGGCCAAATCGGATCCGTGGCTATCTGTTTTACAACGGACAGCCACAGATGCACTTGATGTGAAAGGGGCCTAAAGGCCCGGTCAGACGTAACGACCGCAGTAGCGATCCCGATAACGACATGGCTCCCGGGATCGCTGATGAGTCATTATCGGTATCGCTACTTGGTATTCAAACACGCCGATCTATACAACGATATGTCCACCCTAGCGATTTCTTCAACGATATTGTTCAGTCGTTGTATTTCCTTCTCACATGCGTGCACGCCTACGTATCTCATTATGTGTTGCCAACGATATCGTCGGTAAGGTGTCAAACACAGCGATACAGCGTTCCCAGCGGGAGCGCAACGACCAAAAAATGAACCAGGAGGCTGTGTAACGATTGCCGATCTCGCAGCAGGGGACCAGATCGTTACACCCTGTCACACGTAGCGATGTCGTTGCTAAGATCGCTATTGCGTCACAAAAGTAACGATCTCGTTAGCGATCTCGGTATGTGAAACATACCCTTTAGACTAAACTAGTATTTGTAAAAAGGTGGAATGAGACAAGGGTACACAATAGAGTTTATCTGTGGATATAAAGCTTACAAGCTAACCATTGTGTCGCTCACCTGAATGGGTTGTGAGGTAATCACAACCACTATAATTGCATGTGATATCCTTGGATATCCAGTAACCAATGGCTTGCAACAGTCCCCTGATCGATAATAAGCCAGGAAAGACGAGAGCAGGAACGGGGTGTTTTTACTACCCTACCATTTAAGATCCATTCAATAAAATTGATAAATTAAAAAGGAGAATTTTGTGTACTCACCGTAAATTCCTTTTCTCTTAGCCTCTAATTGGGGGACACAGGACCGTGGGTGTTATGCTGCTGTCCACTAGGAGGCGACACTAAGCAGAATCTGCAAAAGAGTTAAGTGGCTCCTCCTCTGTAGCATATACAGCCTAGAGCAGGAAGTGTTCTCCAGTTTTGTGCTAAAGCAGTAGGAGAATTAACAGAAGAATGACAAGAATCACAGTAAAATAAGGCCTGTGAAGTAAACAGGCAGCCACATAATAACAGTATGGTAAAACCAGTAACCGAACAGGTAATTACGTAATAACAGTATAAGCAGGCCTGTAAAATAAACAGGCAACTATATAACCTCTCAGGAGTAAGATGAGAACCTAGTAACGGCCCGAAACGGGCAACAGGGTGGGTGCTGTGTCCCCCAATTAGAGGCTAAGAGAAAAGGAATTTACGGTGAGTACACAAAATTCTCCTTTTCTCCTTCGCCTCATTGGGGGCACAGGACCGTGGGACGTCCCAAAGCAGTCCCTGGGTGGGAAAAGCAATGGAACCATGAAGACTGACCAAAGTCAGTGAAGGAACTGTGTACTTCAGGTGGGCTCCTGTCACCTGGAGGACACGTCTACCCAGACCTGCATCTGCCGAGGACTGAGTGTGAAACTATAATGCTTTGTAAATGTGTGCAGGCTGGAACATGTGGTTGCCTTACACACTTGTTGTGCTGAGGTCTGGTGCTGGATGGCCCAGGAGGCCTCCACAGTCTTCTTAGAATGTGCCTCGATACCAACTGGAAGAGTCGAGTGTTTGATGGCATAAACCTCTTGGATGGTTGCTTGAAACCATCTGACTAGAGTAGCTCTCGAGGGTGGCATACCTTTACTTCTACCCTCTGGACGAGGGAGAGAGAATTCGACCTCCTAGAGGGTGCTGTCCTGGATACATAAATGCGTTGGACTCTGACGAGGTCCAGCATATGTAGAGCTTCCCTGGCCCGATAGACCGGAGCCGGGCACAGCAATAGAGATGTACTAATTCAGGTGGAAGGATGACACCACCTCTGGGAGAAAGGATGGGACCGGCCGTAGTACGACCTTGTCTTGGAGAAAAACCCAGAAAAAACGGATTACATGAGAGCGCTGCAAGTTCCGATACTCAGCGGAGAGAAGTTATTGCCACCAAAAACATCACGTTCTGAGTAAGAATGCTAAGGGGAATTTCCTGCAGAGGCTCAAAAAACGGCCTCTTGTATGAAGGAAAAAGATGGCAGACCGCTTGAAGGAAGGTTGTGACCTGAGGTCTGGTATCAAGATGTTTCTGGAAGAGGATGGAAAGGACTTAAAATCAGCCCATTGAGAGAGTCTAAGGACAGGCCTGAGTCTAGGCCTGATTGGAAGAAAACTGAGAATTCTTGGTAGAGAATAGGACCAAGGTGAATGACCTCTAGAGGAGCAGCAAGCGAAAAGATTTTTCAAGCGTGCTCGCATATCTTTGCTGAGGCTGGGTTCCGTGCTCTGATTATGGTGGCTACAACATCCTGGAAACAACCTAGCTTGGCTTAGGATCCAGATCACAAGGGCCATGCCGTCAAATACAGAGTTGAGGAATTCTGATGGTAGAACAGGCCTTGAGAGAGCAGGCTGGACGGTCTGGTAGTCGCCATGGTATCTCTGCTCTGAGTTGGAAGAGATCGGAATACCCAGCGCGTTTGGCCCAGTCTGGAGACACAAGGACAATCTGGTGATATTCATGTTTGATCCTCCTCACTATCTTAGGGATTAGTGATAGTGGGGAACCATGCAGGGTAAATGGAATCAGGTCCAATCCTGGACTAGTGCAGCTGGTCCTAAGGACTGTGGGTCCTGGAACCAGTCCCTGAAGTCTGGGACCTTGGCATTGAGGCATAATGCTATGAGGCCCACATACGGGGTTTCCCGGAAGACGTCCGGTTGCAGGGACTACTGTCCTGCGTCCATCCCTTAGCGGCTGAGGAAGAACACCTTCCAATTGTCCACACGTGGTATGTGCACGGCGGACAGTACAGAGTCTATGGATTCCTCCCAGTGAAGTATGTGGTGAACTTCTTTCATTGCCTGGAGACTGCGGGTACCGCCCTGGTGATTGACATATGCCACAGCCGTGGCATTGCCTAACTGCATCCTGACATGGCCACCTGCCAGGAGGTGGCTGAAGGACTTCAATGCTAGGAATATCGTCCGAATTTCCAACAGCTTGATGGTGATCCTTGAATCCAACCAGAACCATGTGCCTTGCGTACTGTGATGGAGGTACACCCGTACCCCATTCTGTCATACTCCTGACGGTGGTTATAACTTTCTAGCGTGGTGGAAGGAGTGACCGTCCTTTGTGAGAGAGCGTCCGGAGCCACCATTGAAGAAATCGCTTGTCTGAACATCGCAGGTGAAAACCTCCTGATGAATGACCAAAGGTTCTTGCCTCATGACAAGAGTATGGATAGTTGAAATGATCCGAGATGCAGTTGAGTAAATGGGACTGCCATTATCGCTGCCACTATCCTGCCTAGGACCTGTATGGCAGTTCTGAAGGAAAAAGGGGACCGATGAAGGATAGTGCAGACTCCCAGCCGCAGGGTCCGAGCCCTGTCCTGGGGAAGCTTGACCCGTGCTGAGGATATATTGAACCGTATATGTCCAGAATACCAGGGACCGTGGTGAAACTGGTGTAGATTTGTGGAGGTTGACCAGCCATCCATGATGGAGATGCTGTGTGCGCAGTCCATGAAACTCGGTGATTTGATGAGCAGATCGCCCAGATACGGAAGGATGACGAAACCCCTGGAGGGAAGCATAGTCATGACGGCAGCCATGACCATTGTGAACACTCAGGTAGCTGTAGCTAAACCGAACGGGAGTGCCAAAAACAAAATAAATAAATAAAAAATTGGCGATTGAAGATGCAGGTAAGCGTCCTGATATCTATGGACGCAAGGTATTTACCGTGTTCCGGATTATAGAGCGGAGAGATTCCATGCGGGAACGTCTCACCCGGAAAGTAGTGTCCAGTTGTTTTAGGCCCGGTATGGGTTGTACTGTACCTACCCTTTCTTTTTTTTTTTTTTTTTTTTTTTTTTTTTTTTTTTTTTTTTTTTGGAACCACAAGAGGACAGAATAGAAACCTCTAAACGGACTTCGCATGGCACAGGTACAATGACGCCTGAAGTAAGGAGAGAATTGGCTACTGGTTTGCTCTTGTACCCACTTGTCTTGTATGACAGGTAGCCAACAAAGTTGAAAATGAAGCAACCGACCACCTACAATGGAGAGTCTCCCGGCTGAAGGGAGACAGGAGGAAGACAATTTGTAGGATCGCGTTTCCTAGGTCTTGGATTGGTGAGACTGGCTCTGTTAGGATGAGCTACCTTTGTGTGTAGCCTGTGACCGCATCCTGCAAGGCGACCGAGTACTAGTCTGTGTCTGTCTAGATGATGCCCAGCCAAATGAGATCCAAAAGGATCGGAACCTGGTCTGCTGACGGCAATTGAAGGGCCGTCTGGGTTTGCGCTGGGGAAGGGAGGTGCCTTTGCCTCCCGTGGCATCAGAAGTAATTTGTCCAGCTATTCTCCGAACAGGCGTCCATTGAGGTATGGAAGACCTGTGAGGGACTCTTCAGAGGCCGCGTCCACCGTCCATTCCGGTGGGTACGTGTAGTGACAACCGCATTGGAAATGTTGATCAATTGTAGTGTCAAGGTTTGCATGTATCAGGTAGTCAGCTATCTGCGATTCAAGCTGGCTGGACTGGCAGGTAGGGTCGGCTTCCGTATACCTTAATATAGTATGGAATTTGCCACCCAGACTGTTTATGCCGCAAGTCTGGATACCAGGGAATCCACTTGAGGTATGTCGGCCCCGTATTGGGCCACTGTCAGGAGAGATGGATAACGTCTGTCAAACATTTTACGGTTGATAAACCGTTTCTGATTTTTTTTTTTTTTTTAGGATCTCCTGGTGTCAGGTGATCTACAAAATATTTTCATGCCGTGTAAAATAGCAGGAAAAAATCTCACTGACCATCTTGCGAGTCTGTAACCATGCAAGAAGTGTAATGGGCAGCACAGCCTTAACCCTTTATGGACCGAGCCTCATTTTTCAATTCTGACCAGTGTCACATTATGAGATAATAACTCTCAGTAATTCCAATAATGTAGCTTTCATGACGTATTGGACTGCATGTTTAGTGGTAAATTCAGGGCAATATATTTTTGCATGTCTGTGACCAAAGAGAGAGAGTTTACACACAGTGACAGTTCGGCTATGACAGAAAAGGCTGTCGTTGGTCATTAAGGGGTTAATGTATAAACAGAGTGCTCTGCTGCATATGAGTAGTATACTAAATAGTAAATGTTAATGGCTTTGTATGAGTCTAGCAGTTTTACAGCAATGAGGGGGGATTAATTGCCCCTCATTCTGGGAACACAGCCCCTATGTAGCATGCTGTGCAGAGCTGCACACTGCTTATAGTGCTGAAAAGGTTAACTCCCTCGGAGCAGTGGTGCTGTCATGGCAACCACTGTGTTAGGGGAATGAGAGGCGGGACAGTGAAAAACGCGGCCAGGAGCAAAAAAGGCGCACAGGTATTCTCGCGAGGGAGCGAGAAGCGCCAGAGAGACTCGGCCCGCCCTCTTAATGACGCGGCCGGAGTGGATCCAGCCTGCAGTGACGTCAGCCGAAGGGCGGGCGGGAGGCGGGGAAAGGCGGCACCATCCGCGCTAGGCCGCAGCCGGGGGCTTGCGTAAATGGCAGCCCCGGGAAAGTGAGCAGGTCGGCGCGGAAGTCCGCGCGCCCTGCCTGTCCCGCACTACAGGATCGCTGCCGCTGTCCTGCACAGCGGGGCCCGCTGTGTAACAACCCCACCGCTGTCATGCAAAGCCCTAGGGAGGGGCGCAGCATATAAGGTACAGGGGGAAAATGCTGTATGCAAGAGGCCCTGGGCTGCAGGGCTCTGCCAGCACCATGAGAGTGTCCTCAACCCAGTTTCCTATGTGGAGAGGGGAGATGGGGAGGGAAGAGAATAAAAACATGCTAGTTCTCTGCCAGGAGAGGCCACACCAGGGTGGTGGGCTGGGAGGATTATTATCTATCAGACTCCCTAGGCAGCAGATGCTCGGCTGAGACATGGCAGCATGTTTGCCCCTGGGAAACACGCAGCAGAGCTGGTGGTTCTGGGGAGACATCTCGTGGATGTGCTGCAGCGTTCTTTGCAGTGCAGCATGTGCTGCTGCTCATCATACCTTGTGGTGTCTCGACCTAAGAGCCCCACAAAAGGGGGAATTAGGGAGGGATGCTGCTGTCCACCTTCAAAGGTCATTTGCGAAATCCTGCAACCGACCTGTTGCCTGCAGGGGGTCTCTCAACATTAACCCAGCACTCCAAACGTGGGGAGCTGAGGAAGGAGGGGAATCGTCTCTGCCGGCTTTTTATTCCCATCTGTCTTGCTGCTTGCGGTGGGGACATGGAGCATTACTGCGACCCAGAGCCCCATCTGTGGGGACTGGGGAGGAATGCGGGCCTCAGAACCGGCAGGTCTGGAAATCGCTTTAACCCTGCACCTCCAACAGTGGAAGGCCGAGAAAGGAATAGCCTTTAGCGGACAAAATAACTCGACCCAGAGTTCCTATGGTGTCTGGGGAGGTCTCTGTGGTCGACATGTCCCTTCAAAAAGTAAAAATGCAGCTTCAAAAAGTAAAAATAGTGGAGAGAAAATAAGAATGTGTGCCTCCTTTCAGACACTAAGCAAAAACTGGAGAACACTTCCTGCTCTAGGCTGTATATGCTACAGAGGAGGAGCCACTTAACTCTTTTGCAGATTCTGCTTAGTGTCGCCTCCTAGTGGACAGCAGCATAACACCCACGGTCCTGTGTCCCCCAATGAGGCGAAGGAGAAATTATATTTTGATCTATAATTCAATGCGTTTCTGGGTCTCAGTTGTCCCTTCTTCAGGAAAATCACAAGATGTTCATCTGAGACTCATGCCAGCAGGGTTATAAATAGACCGGTGTTACTTTACCAAGATGTGTCTCAGATGTAAATCTTGTGATTTTCCTTAAGAAGGGGCAACTGAGGTCCTAAAATGCATAGAAATATGGATCATAATACAAGTTTAATTTATTGGTTTTATTGAATGGATTTTAAACGGTAGCACGATAAAAACACCCTGTTCTTGTTCTTGTTTTTCCTGGATTCTAAGACTGAACTAGAGAATAAATGGCAAATATCAATATATGAGCTGCAAGTACCAGAATTCAGAATGCAAACAGAAAAATGTCAGCACTCACTAATAGTGAAAACTGTTTTCTTTCTCCAGAAAAGTTGCAACATTTTAGTACCAGACTGAGCCTTTTTTAAGCTTTGTCAGCATCTGAAAGATTCCTGCTGGGTCTAAATCTTTGCAATTCTTTTTCACACTATTCAGAAGTGCTGATGTTATGTGTTTGAAAATCTTTGAGTATTATTGTAGGGTCAAAGGCTCCATGGCTTGTATCTATTAAGCATATCAGTGCATAGTGCTATTTATTGTTGTATTGCAGTCTATATCAGTCAAAGATCAATTTATACACAAAAGTGTAGACAACTTTGGTTTTTCACTTGCATTTCTTAAGGTCCAGTCACACATAACGACGCACCAGCGATCCCGTTTACGATAACGATGTGCAGAGATCGCTGGTGCGTCATTTTTCACATCGCTGGTAAGATGTCAAACAGGTATCTCACCAGCGATGTGAAAAACGACGCACTAGTAATCCAGAGTTATACCGAGGTCATTGGGAATTGTCACTCCATAGCGTAGCATTGAGATCGTTGGTCATTGTCCCTGTCAAACACAACGATGTAGCGCTCCCAGCGGGAGCGCAATGACATAGAAATGGTCCAGAGCAGTGTGTAACGATCAACGATCTCTCCGCAGGGGCCAGATCGTTGGTGTGTGTCACACATACTGAGATCACTAAGGGGATCGTTGCTGCATCACAAAATCTGTGACGCAACAACGATCTCGTTAGCGATCTTGTTATGTGTGACAGGGCCTTTACCCTGTGTTACTATGTAGCAAGTCTAGAACTTTTTTTCTTCTTTTTAACATATTTTACTATTGTGTAGTGCATACAGTCAATTTGGCCCATATATTGTATTTATATTTTCACAAATGATTGAATATCTTCACATTTCTTAAAGAAGATTAAATCATCAATTCTAATCAAATCAAATTTGTTTAGATTTTTCCAAAATGTTCGGATACCTTTGGAATTTGATTGGCATGAATGCAGCAAAATTAATATCATATTACTGGATCTGAAGGAAAATGGTCACGAAAAAAGAATGAAATACCTTGTTCTTTGTGTCTCTCATTGATCTTTTCCGCTGTAACATCCTACTAGTACTCTCTTTGCTTCTTAAGGCACCAGAGTTGGCTCAGGTATTTCCTTCGCTCTTCACCAGAATTGCTGGTCCAATTGTATGTTATAACATCATAACATCATAGCATGGGTCAAAGCACGAGGTTATGTTGGGGCCATTAAGGCCTAGTAGGTATGGGAAGCATTGACAAAGAGTACAAAGAAGACCAGAGATGGTGACTGATAAAGAAAGTGGAGGAGGTAAGATAAATATGATACTTAAATGTATTTTAACCACATACCAGCCAATCAGTTAAACCTTTTAATGATTTATGACATACTGTAAATCATAAGCCATATCTCCTCTCTGCCTTTTCATGCAGAGTTGCACGCAGAGCTCACATCTTTGTTATCAGATGATGGCTGAATTATACAAGGCTGGTGTCACATAGCGTATTTTTTCCTGTTCGTGGGATCCTACTTTTTGCAGGACCCCACGGACAGGAATGGACACCACAGAAGGTGACCCATTTCTGTGTCCAGGGCCGTGATTATCATGGATCCGGACACAGAAAGAGATGACAGGAGGCAGCGGGGCACTTTCACTTCTGCAATGCATATACAGACATTGCGGAAGGGAAATTTAGTAAAAGAAAGGATTAAAAATAAAAAAAATGTATGCTCACCTTCCAGCGAGTACTCTGACGCCGCCAGCAAGCTCCGGATGCTTAGAGGACCTGCAGTTACATCACAACCCAGCAGTGTCATCAGGTTACATGACCGCAGTTACCTCGGTAAGGAGCAATTTTAGTGTACTGAGCATGCTCAGTACACTAAAATCGGGTCCGAGGAATGATCAGCTGTTTCCTCGGACCCGTGCTCCATAGGCCTCCATGTTAACGGCCGCGGATTGGGTCGGATACAATTCGGTCCAATCTGGTCGGCTGTGCCCAAAATCGGAGCAGTCTCCGATTTTGGGTACAACAAAAATTCGTACACAAATCAGATCCGACAAAATCTGATGGCAATTAGGCCAAATCTGATCTGATCCATGGCCTATAGGGATACATGGGGGTCAAATCAGATCTGTGGCTGTCTGTTTTACAACGGACAGCCAAGGATCCAAGAATACACAATGTGAAAGCAGCGTAACAGCCGAGGTTGGAGCACTGCTCCACTTATGGCTGTTTACCTAGTAAATTATGCTGTCAATGTCTGGAAGTTGCATTCAATGTGTGCCAGCAGGAAGACGTGCAGCTCTAAGTGCTCATAGGTGATCACACAATGCCAATGTGTTGTCATGACAATCAGAGTTCTGCTGAAGACTGCTGTGTCTGTCATTACAGTACTCCTATGAAAACCAGCTCATGTCTGGCAGTCATAGGAGTCTGTGATTTCTGCTATATACAGCAATAATGTGGCATTGCTGTATATAGCCCAAGCAATCGGACCATCACAGCATCAAATACTCTAAGAGGGCTATTAGATAGAATGAAACGTAGAAAAAAATGTTTTAAAAAAATATAAAAAACTAAAATAAAATATATAACGTAATAGTTAAAATCACTTCTCCTTTAACTACATTTAAAATGAAGAAATAATAAAACAAAAATTAAAACACACATATTTGGTATCACCACATGCAAAATGTCTGACCTATCAAAATACAAAATACATTAATCTGATTGGTAAACAGTGTGCTAATAAAAAAAAATCACCAAAACTGCAGTTTTTTGGCTGCCCCAAAAAAAGAATGTAATATCAGATGATCAATAGTGATGAGCGAGCACTAAAATGCTCGGGTGCTCGGTGCTCTGGCCGAGCATCTCAAGATACTCGTGTACTCGGCCGAGCACCGAGCCTAATGTAAGTCAATGAGTGACAGGCTCCGCCCACAGACTTTCGGTTATAAAACGAGTATTGCTGGGAAAGGGCGGGAGGGGGGGCTTTTTGAAATCGCTGCAACAAACAACACCTTGCTGTGGCCCCCAGAGGGATCCTAACAATGAATCTGCTCTCTGTGAGGTGCCAGCTCACTGCGTGCACTGAAGGGAGCTGTGTACGTGTGTCAGATCGCTTATTATTACCGAGCCATCCGAGCATCTCGGCGGTACTCGGTGTTCGCCGAGCATCCCGAGTATTGGGATACTCGTGCGAGTACCGAGCAGCGCAGAGCATACTCGCTCATCACTAATGATCAAATATTATATATACCCCAAAACTATATCAATGAAAACATCAGTATGTATTGCAAAAAAGGATTCCATCAAACAGCTCTATATCCTGAAAATTTTAAACATTACAGATCTCGGAAAGTTGTGACACAAGCCGAAAAAAAATTTTCTTCTTTACAAAACTCTGAATTTTTTGGGGTCACCTAAATAAACCAAAAACTACAAGTTTGTATCTTTGTAATCGTACTGTAGAACAAACAAGTGGCGATCTTTTAGGAGTGCTGGGGCACTTGGGCAAATATAAGACACTCAGAGTGCTTGATTTACAAACCTTTATTGCCCTTTTCTTCCCATTATGTGTTTCGAAAGGGTGCCTGTCTTCTTCAGGTGGAATCCCTCCGGGACACTTCCAGCCCTGCACGGATGCTCTAACATGGTGCCTCTTACTCCGGTTGTGCAGAGGTGCACATCCAGGATAGGTGAGTGGCCCTTTGACCCCCTCTCACAAAAGCCCATATACCATTAGGTGCTTTTCACATTGAGCCCTTTTCTGTGCTTATTACATTTGTAATTGTACTAACCTAGAGCATCATACTGCCTAGTCCGTTTCACAGTAAATTATATGTTGTACATAAAAAACAAAACAAAAACCAATTGCAGAATTGCATGCATTGCTGTATTGCCACACTTGGAATTTGTTTCCCTCTTACTCTTACATCGTATGGTAAAATGGATGATTTCATTCAAAAGTACAACTCATTCAACAAAAATAAAGTCCTCATATGGCTATATTGACTAAAAAAAAAAAAGTTATGGCTCTTGGAATAAGGGCAGAAAAAAAATGAAGATGCAAAAATGAAAAGGTTAGGTGCCTGACCATTAATGGATTAAGGGGTTAATTCAGCAGGCCAGAAGAATAATTAATGACTTTTTTAATGATAATTGGAGCACAATCAATTCACATTGATGACAAATGAATTTCCCAGCTTAATTTGAGCAAATCCACTAAATTTGAATCTAGTCCTTAGTAGTTGCCCCTCATTCTTTGCCCTTTATTATATGTAATAATTTTAGCATTTGGGGGCTGCTGCAGAAGAGATTCTCTCTTTTTGGACAATCCTTCTGTTGTTATAAGGATGCTTGAATAATAAGCTGGTCACTGTGTTTTCTTCTATGGAGATCTTCAGTTATCAGCTGTAAACCATGTGGGAGCCTGTAAGAAAATCTATTTTTCTAAATGACTTCCAAAGAAAATAATAACTCTGACATATTTCTCTACACTAGGGAGTCTGAAAGACAGGTCAAATCTATAGGAATGCATTGATTCTTGCAAACGATCTATACATATGCTACTTTCTTGTAACTATAATACTACAAGCAGATACATGAAAATAGCATGTAACTTGCATGCACATGTCAAGGACAGTTGCTTTAAAATTCAATATCGAGTCCCAGAATTAAAGAAGAAAATTAAATTAATAAAAATATATCTTTATGTTTAAGGATTTCAGCAATGGTCAATGATCCCTGCTTCGTAGAGTGGCATTCTCGAAACAAGAGGGGGTTTTAGAACAGGAAGAAATCTCAAATCACTACACTGTGTGCAGAATTATTAAGCAAATTAGTATTTTGATTACCGTATATACTTGAGTATAAGCCGAGTTTTTCAGCACAAAAATTGTGCTGAAAAGTGCCCCCTAGGCTTATACTCGAGTCAGTATACGGCTGGGTCGGTGTCCGGGGGCTGGAGGAGGCAGGGGGAGGCTGTAATATGAGCAGCCGGTCACGTGGGGTGGCTCATTAGTGCAATGCAATATGCACTGCATCCCCCTGTCCATCAGCGGCAGGGGGAGCTGTGTATATTCCATTGCGCTCCCCCCCAGTGGTATATACAGGCCCCACGCTCCCCCAGTAGTATATACAGGCTCCCCGCTCTCCCCTCGTGGTATATATAGGCCCCCGCTCTCCCCAGTGGTATATATAGGCCCCCGCTCCTCCCCCAGTGGTATATACAGGCCCCCGCTCCCCCCAATGGTATACAGGCCCCCAGTTGCTGTAAAAGAATAGCTTTCATACTTACCCTCCTCGCTCTTACCGCACGTCCTCGTCTCCTTAATGCTTGTACCCGGCCGGCAGGCGCAGCCGCAATGACTTCATTGCTTCTGCGTGGTCACATAACGCCGGGTAGAAGCAGGAAGGAGATGAGGACGCGCGGTAACAGTGAGGAGGGTAAGTATGAAAACTATTCTTTTACAGGTGTGCGGCAGCAACCGGGGGCCTGTATACCACTGGGGGGCCTGTATACCACTGGGGGGGCCTGTATACCACTAGGGGGGCCTGTATACCACTGGGGGGCCTGTATACCACTAGGGGGGTCTGTATACCACTGGGGGGCCTATATACCACTGGGGGGGCCTGTATATACAACTAAGGGGGCCTGTATATATCACTGATGGGGACCTGTATATATCACTGATGGGGGCCTGTATATATCACTGATGGGGGCCTGTATATATCACTGGGGGGCCTGTATATACCACTAATGGGGGCCTGTATATACCACTGGGGGGCCCCGTATATACCACTAATGGGAGCCTGTATATACCACTGGGGGAGCCTGTATATACCACTGAGGGGGGCTGTAACCTTTGATGGGTGGCCTGTATATACCACTGATGGGAGGCCTGTATAAACCACTGATGGGGGGCCTGTGTATACCACTGAGGGGGGCTTGTATATACCACTGATGGGAGGCCTGTATATACCACTGATGAGGGCTGTAACCTCTGATGGGAGGCCTGTATATACCACTGATGGTGGGCCTGTATATACCACTGATGGGGGCTGTAACCTCTGATGGGGAAGAACTTTATACCAGTGATGGAGGTCCTATATACCAGTGATGGGGGATTATATACCAGTAATGGGGGGCCTTTTATCATAATGAGAGGGGCTGTATACCATGATACCATGATGAGAGTCTGCTTCATTTTCCCCCCTAGGTTTATACTTGTGTCAATAAGTTTCCCTAGTTTTGGAGGGTGAAATTAGGGGCTTATACTCAGGTCGGTTTATACTCGAGTATATACGGTACATGATACTTTTTCTACATGTTGTCCTACTCAAAGCTGTATAGGCTTGAGAGCCAACTACCGATTAAGTAAATCAGGTGATGTGCCTCTCTGTAATGAGGAGGGGTGTAATGTAATGACATCAACACCCTATATAAGGTGTGCTTAATTGATAGGCAACTTCCTTTCCTTTGGCAAAATGGGTCAGAAGAGAGATTTGACGGGCTCTAAAAAGTCCAAAATTATGAGATGTCTTGCAGAGGGATACAGCAGTCTTGAAATTGCCAAACGTTTGAGGTTTGATCACCAAACAATCAAGCGTTTCATGGCAAATAGCCAACAGGGTCACAGAAGCGTGTTGGGCAAAAAAGGCGCAAAATAACTGCCCATGAATTGAGGAAAATCAAGCGTGAAATTGCCAAGATGCCATTTGCCACCAGTTTTGCCATATTTCAGAGCTGCAACATTACTGGAGGATCAAAAGGCACAAGGAGTGCCATACTCAGGGACATGGTCAAGGTAAGGAAGGCTGAAAAACGACCACCTTTGAACAAGAAACATAAGATAAAACGTCAAGACTGGGCCAAGAAATATCTTAAGACTGATTTTTCAAATGATATATGGAATGATGAAATGAGAGTGACTCTTCATGGCCCAGATGGATGGGCCAGAGATTGGATCAGTAAAGGGCACAGAGCTCCACTCCGATTCAGACGCCAGCAAGGTGGAGGTGAGGTACTGGTATGGGCTGGTATCATCAAAGATGAACTTGTAGTACCTTTTCGGGTTGAGGATGGAGTGAAGCTCAACTCCCAGACCTACTGCCAGTTCCTGAAAGACTACTTCTTCAAGCAGTGGTACAGGAAGAAGTCGGTATCGTTCAAGAAAAACATGATTTTCATGCAGGACAATGCTCCATCACCTGCATCCAACTACTCCACAGCGTGGCTGGCCAGAAAGGTCTTAAAGAAGAAAAAATAATGACATGGCCCCCTTGTTCACCTGATCTGAACCCCATAGAGAACCTGTGGTCTCTCATAAAATGTGAGATCTACAGAGAGGGAAAACAGTACACCTCTCAGAACAGTGTCTGGGAGGCTGTGGTGGCTGCTGCATGCAATGTTGATCGTAAGCAGATCAAGCAACTGACAGAATCTATGGATGGAAGGCTGTTGAGTGTTATCATAAATAAAGGTGGCTATATTGGTCAAATTTTAGGGGGGTTTGTTTTTGCATGTCAGAAATTTTTTTTTCTAAATTTTGTGCAGTTATATTGGTTTACCTGGTGAAAATAAACAAGTGAGATGGGAAAATATTTGGTTTTCATTAAGTTGCCTAATAATTCTGTACAGTAATAGTTACCTGCACAAACAGATATCCTCCTAAGATTGCCACATCTATAAAAAAAAAAAAAACCCACTCCAATATCCAAAAATATTAAGCTTTGATATTTGAGTCTTTTGGGTTGATTGCGAACACAGTTGTTGATAAATAATAAAAATAATCATCTACAATTCAACTTGCCTAATAATTCTTGCCACAGTTTATGACAATCAATCACTCAATATACCATTTATTGTTTTCCACATCTCAGTAAGGTACAATATTAATATTAAAATAGATCAATTTCAGTTCAATAATACAGGCTTCCTTCTCCTTGTTGAGACCAGAACGCTCGCATCAGAAGACCTTTTTACGAGGCAACTATCGGTTAGGACAGTCTTGACTGGGACATACCTTGGGGTTGAGGGATGGCTTTTATGCTTTTTTTTAAGCAAAACCAGTGTTTCTATGTACCCTATGGTGTAAGCTTTTCTCCTTGAGGAGAGTGACACACCAGATCTGCCATGTAAGTAATGACGAGACTTAAAAGCCACAATGCTTATCTGGGAAACTATGCATATTGTCTCTTCAGAGAGAAAGGAAACTTGAACACTAGTGTCATCTATTGGTAGTAGCAATCAGGAAAGTCAAAAGTGACCCTTTAATAAGCATTCTCGTTAAAAGGTAATTTTTGAGTTTTAGGATTGCTACTTTTCAATAGGTAGCACTTGAGTTCAACTCTGCATATTTTAAGTACTCTATGTAATTTATATGAACTATTACTATGTACTGACTGCAGGTTATATGCTTATTTGGTTTCGATCTTAATTTGTGTAAGTACTTGAAGTTATGAGGGTAGGCTTATTAAAGTGCCAACATTGACTTATAGGGTATGTACCTAAAATAAGTCTGCTTACTTTTTTTCCTAGAAGAGAGAGAGTTTGCATATCACATTCTATAATACAAATATATTTTATAAAATAACAGTTCAATAACGGTCTGAAACCTATTGTTGTGTAAAAGTATTCAGCCATGCATGATAGCAATGCTGAGAAATCACCTCCTGTCAGTCAAGCTTCTTTTTCAATACATTAAAGCATGCCATTGGTGCATGGTATAATTCATTTCTTAGTGCTGCTATATTATCCTATTATGTATCCCTTTCCACTTGTGAATAATACCTTCAAAGAGAAGCGCTAACAGAATTTGCCTTTAACCACTCTATTGCTTTGTGTGGAATTAAATCCGGTAAAGCATGCGCTATATCTTGACGTTTAAAAAGGAACCACGGCCAAAATGTTATATTTTTTTTTCAATAATGTGTGCTCTTTGGATTTTTGATATAACCTTCTGAAATACAGTATCCTAACTATACAAGAATGTAGCACAGTTAGCAACGATGTTGCTCTCCATTCCGAGGATCACCATGGAAACCAGATTGAAACATCGAATTGTTGAATTTTCTCCATTTGAAATGTTGAAATGTATAAACCTTGCTTTATTTTCATTTGTACAAAATGAGGATGACATTTTCACAAAGTAAAACATGATTAAAGTTTTATACATGACATGCTAAGATACATGCAAAAGAAATATGTTCGCAAGCTAAATGTAAGCAACGAGATGAAAGAGCTGCTGGGGAATTGTGATGATGACATGGCTTTATGGTGCTGTTAGTTTAAGCAGACAGCTGCAGAAAGAAAATGCAAAAAATTCAATTTGGGACTGGTTATTTTCAATGAGATACCGCCAAGTACTCATGTACAGGATTAAAAAAGTAAAGATAAAATATTAAATAAAGATGAGTGAGACAATTCCGAACTATTTCAGAATATAATTTGTATATACAATCTGCTTAAATCCACCAAAGTGAATGATGATGGCTATTTAGCAGTCATTTTTATCCATTTTTGTAGAAGGTCTGGAGGGTTTTTTCTTTAAAAAGAAAAAATATATATTTCCTTTTCCTTTTCGCCTTACCTGTCCATACGCCACCTCCACCACCTCTGCCACAGAATACTCCAATGGGACCACGTAGGGTCAATCTAAAGCCTATAATTAGTCTCAGGCAGTTACCCTGGAGAAAGAAGTATGTTATTACGTGCATTAATTCCTTCTATATGACCATAGGAGGTCAAGTACAGTCCTCAAAGTGAATTGACCTAACTGTCTTTCACCCTTTAGTGACTATCAATATGCTGTCAATACAGCATCTAGATGGTTAACAGAGTTTGTAGGCTCTCTCTTTAACCCAGGGTTATTGCTGCCTAAAGTGACACTAGTCAGATTTAAAAAATGTGGCCTAGTCACAAAAAGAAACTGCCTAAACAACTGAATGGAAGTAGCCTGATCCTGGAAAACCATTTTAATGCAGCACTGGTCCAAAATTCTTACTAACACTTCATTTACACGATAGTTTCGGATCCTCATTTTTGGCATCGCTAAGGGTCTGAGCAGCCAAACTTACAGCATTGTTTGTGTTCAATTAAAGGGGTTTGGGATTGTAATGATAAAGACCAATCCTTTGGATAGTTCATCAATATCTGATAAGTGAGGGTGCGACACGTTCCTAGTCCTGTATATGGCCAGTACTTGGCTGATGAGCAGCACAGCATAGGTCCATAAACTGTAAAGTGGCCATGACTGGGTGCTGCATGGCCACCCCTTATATTAATAAATAGGGCTCAGATATGCACTACCTGTGTACAGCTGATGGATAGGGATGCCAGATGTTGCATCCACACTGATCAGACATTGATGATCTATCCTAATTATAGTTGATCAATGTTAAAGTCCCCAAAAAACCCTTTACTATTTTTTTTTTTTAGCAGTTATTTCCTATGCAGGCTAATTTTCTGTTCATTCTGAGCAAGGGGGTGTAGATGAGAGTGAGGGGGAAAGAGAGACGGAGAGAGAAAATAGCGAGAGATTCTTACTCTTCTTTGAACAGCACATGTTCAGCAGCACCAGTAGAATGGAAGACTCCAGACAGCAGTAGTGAGCGATTTAGCGATGTACCTGGGAATCCAGTGCTATTTTGAGATAAAGTCACTTGTTTGGAGATAAAGCGCAATCGGTGTGCATGTGTCTGTTTCAGTTCCTCTCTCTGCTCCTCCTCTTCCTGCCATTTTCCTCTGCATATACATTAATAAAAGCTTTTACCTGATGATTCATTTGGCAGGCAGTCTATCTTCTTTAGCCTAAGATGGATTTAACCGCTTTTTTTTGAGTGATTACATCAGAAGGGAGGGAGGACAGAAAGTTTCTCATGAGTGGAGAAAGAATCATGTTTCTCCATTAAGTCTTATTACAAAATATCTCATTTTCCTGTAAAACAATTTGTGAATTATTTTAACAAAGAGCCATAATAAAATGATTTAGATAACTGAAGATTGGTCTTACTCATCATTCTGGAGGAATTCTGATCTAGCGTTTGTGCATAATCATATTGCTTAGCCATTTTGTTGCGCTATTAATCATATAGTAAAAAAATGTGTTTAAGGTCTTGACATTGCTTTTTTGTAATGTCAGAAATTTGCTCAAGATATATTTCTGTATAGAATCAGAATTTGTAAGTAAATCAACATCATCTGCATATTTCATCTTTTGCCTGCTGGTATTTTTACCTTCTTGAAGTTGAGCAGATGTACTATATGTCTAAATGTTTACATTCCACTTTGTATCATCATGCTATGAGTACAACAAATTTGCAACAAGTTTATAGTATATATAATAGAGGTAATCAAATCTTTTGAAATTTGAATTCCCTGACTGTACCAAATTTTAATGAAAAATTAAATTTGTGGTATACAAGAGAGGAAGCCCCACTGACCATAGGAGTTTATACACTACACTGCTGATCATAAGTGCATACTAGTGATAAGTGACTTTGGCTAGAACATATTTGCCAATCTCAAATGGGAACCAAATTTGGCAATGTTCGTTTAACACCTCGAATTTAAACGTTTTGCTGAAAGGTCGGGAAATTGGGCGAACGTTCAGTATTACTTCAGATGTGTGTGTAGCTTAACGTAGCACAGAAGCGTGTGCGCAAATGCACTAATGCTTCTGTTCTAAATTATCCTACTCACACAGACAGACACACACAGATCATCTTACCATGTCCCAGGTGCTTGATTGTTCCGTTCCATATTCCCATGCTCCCTCTCACTTCCACATCTGTGCTTGCACTGAGTGACGTGCGCGATCAGCTGATCTGACAACCATAGCAATTACATCACATGACCAGATTGTGTCAGATGATTTGGTCACCTGACTATGGCCCCACCACACACTATAGAATAGCAGCCCGCAGTCACCCCAGAAATTGGGGCATCCATAAGAAGCATCAATTACTGGTGCTTTACCCAACTCTTCTAGTTGCTGTGTGGTGGTGGCAAACTGAGTAATAAGGGATTAACTCTAGCTTTGTATTGCCATCTGGCATTGAGCCCGAAATTCTTAATGTCGGGCCATTATTACACCAAGCCATTAAGAATTTCAAGTAAATAGTAAACAAGACACAACACAGAGAGAAAACATCTTAGAAATAAAAACACAAAGACATTTAAGGACTCCATATTTATTAACCCCTCAGTTATATCCCTCTTAAATCCTCTGCGATATCTTTTTTATTGGAGGCTATAGTGAAAAAAACAGAAGTCTGTCATCTCAGCGTCCAGTCACTGAATGAATGAGCTGCAAACTCTGTCCATAAGCGGTGACTCACTGAGGTCACCTGGGACAGATCAGGTAACCATGGCATCCGCTATGATTAGTGGTCACCATGGTTACCTAAACAGTGACCTTAGCGAGTCACTGCACACATGGAGCAGAGCTGGCAGTGAGTCACCTGCAAGGCAGCTCATCTGATCACCATAGTAATAAAGTCAGTTGACCAGATCATTTGACACGATCTGGTCATGTGATGTGATTGTTATGGTGATCAGATTAGCTGACCGCGCATGTCACTAATCACCAATGTGAATGCAGAAATGAGAAGGAGCACGGGAATACGTACCAGGGTAATCAAGCAGCGGAGACATGGTAAGATGATGTGTGTGTCTGTCTGTGTTTGGCAGCTTTTGGACACCTTTGAAGGTTTTTCCAATGCATTTAAAGTTACCCACCATTGATTTTAATGGTGTTCATCGAACGTTCAGCAAACAAGTCAGTAACGACCCTGCATTAGGCAAACAAATCTGAATGCTAACAGTCAGTTGTTTGCTCATTTCTAATGCTTACATTTTACAGAAAAGAAAGTCAGGACCTTGATGACCATTAGAGCTTCTAACCTGCAGAAAAAGAGGAGTAAGGACCTTGATGACCATAACAGCTTATACTCTACAATAGCAATAAAGAGGGAGACAGAGGACTACTCTGAACAGTAAAAGCTTACACTCTATAAAAGAGAGAGAGAGACATAAAGAGAGTCCTATTGACCTTAAAGTGTAACCATCTTTTTAATTTATGCTTCATAAATCAATAGTGCACATGAAAATAAACAACTTTGTAATATATTTTATCAGACACATTCGCTTATTTCTCTGCCAAAATTGATCAGTCATTATGAAAATGCTTAATTCTAAGGTAAAATCTGTATTCATTGAAGACTTTCCCATTACTGAAATAGGAGATGGCAGTAGTTACTGATGAGATTCTATGACAATTGGAGGAGGGAGAAGCTAGATGCAGAGGGAGGAGCAAGAGGCAGAGGGAGGGGATAGAGGCAGAGGGAGAAGCTAGAGGCAAAGGGAGGAGCTAAAGGCAGAGAGAATCTAGAGGTAAAGGGAGGAAGGAGAGGTAGAGCTCCACCCCTCCTCACTCTTCTATCTGAACAGTAACAACCGCCATCTCCAAACTCAATTATTGGAAAGTCATCACTGAATACAGAATTTACCTCAAAATTGAGATTTTTATGATCACATCAATTCTGGCAGAGAAAGAAGCAAATTTTTCTGATATGATATATTACAAAGTTGCTTATTTTAATGTGTGCTATTGATTTAGGAAATACAAATTAAAATGATGTTTAGATTTAACAGCTTACACAATACAGTAGACATAGACTTACCCAGTGACTCTGGAGATGGAAAATGACTCTACCATGCAGACTGTGCTGCATTGGAACCGCTGATCTGTGATGACCAAATACTGACCTCCACTATACAAGGTATGATCTGCTAGATGTCAGAATATTATTGGGCAGCCATGTGGCCAGTGGTGTAACTTGAAGCTCAAGGGCCCAGATGTGAAAACTCCAGCGGGGCCCCGAATTATTGAAAATCTTTAATAGCATTAGTCTTTTCCTATAGGCCAAGGGGACTTTTGGGGCCTCCTAGGCTACAAGGCCCGGGTACGACTGTAACCCCTGCACCTGTTGTAGTTACACCCCTGCATGTGACCACACAAATAGACTTAAGCCCACTTTCTCATTTTTCGGCAGTGTGAGAAAAAGCTGGTTGGGAAGTTGATTTTATTTGCAAATCAAATCTAAAAATGTCAAAATTTATGTGAATCCTCAAATTTAAGGAAATTGGATTCAAAATTGTTCCTCCATAGATCAATCTGCTAATCTCTAATATATAGTGTTCACACAATACTAGTGTGCACAGATCCTGCACAGATTAACTAGGAGTCTAAATGGATCCATATTAAAGAGTTGTAGTTACTTTTCTGTCACATAGGCTAGGGCCACATTGACGGTTTTACCCTATTCTACTGCAATCCAGTTAAAACTTAGAAGTTTTCCCAGAAGCGTGTAGCGGTAACGCTATGCGCTTCGGGAGAATGCTGCCCCTAGTTACCCAATGTGTACTATAGTTACCAGCCACACACAAAGCTGCGTACATGGCCCTTTAGCAGAAAACGTTGCAGACAACGCAGTCCACGCAGCTTTGTGTGTGGCTGGTAACTATAGTACACATCGGGTAACTAGGGGCAGCATTTTCTCGAACCTTATGGCGTTACCACTATGCACTTCTGGGAAAACTTCTAAGTTTTACCTGGATTGCGTTCCAATAGGGTAAAACCAGCAGTGTGGCCCTAACCATACTCATGCTCTAGTTTAGACACTATGCTTCTAAAGCAGAAAGCCTGTATAATATGTAATAAAATGGAACATGTCACAATTTTTGTACATTATAGGTCTATTTGCATGACAATTAGCTATCTCTTCCATATTCGCTCTGATGGACCATTTTGTCTACTATATTATTCCGTTTGCTTCACTTATTCAATCAGTCATTATTTCTGCTGTTTTATTCTCATACAAGTCATAGTTGATGAATATGCAGCCTATAAACCTACACAGAGTAGAGTATATTTTGCAAATGACAATAATGTGTGTATAAGGGATATTTTCAGTTATTCAGCACGTTCCAGTTTGTAAACCTTTCTATTTTTTTGCTTGCACAAATACATTTTGACACTAAAGAGATAGAACTGTTATATTGCTATAAATTCTCAGTTATAGGATTTCAAGAGTATAGAAGTTTTTATGTTACAGTGCAAATGGAAAAACAAAGGAAAAGACCAAAATATACTCTGCACATAGATATATTTATAGATATGCTGTATTTTTCTTACGCTTTCTTCGGTGACAGCTTTGACAACAAATACATTGCTTTGCCTAAAATTGCAACATACATGGATATTGTCCTTGCAAAATTAATTTTGTGGAAGGGAAAAGCAAATAATTTGGGCTGTGTTCACACTATCATCACGGCTTTGGTTAAATTAAGTTATAATGGATCTTTTACAAATGAATCACAAAGAAACCTGACTCCACTGACTTTAATTGGACCTGTCAGCTTCCCTTCAGATGCTTTTGACAGCAAAAGTGTCCTGCAGTATATACAGTTCTTGCTGTCATACACATAGGACCCAGGAACAGAAGACAACAATTTTGTGTTTCCTCTTGACTTGACATATTCTCAGAAGAGAAGGGAATGATCATCAGTTTAAAAATGTGGTGACCTATGAATATGTGGTAAATATATTTTTATATGGAAACATTAAGATTTTTTTCTTTTTTGTACATTTTTTCAGTCTCCGACAGATCAGGTGAATAATCATCTAGCAATGTTTCAAAGTCTTATAATCTATGAGTCTAAAGCTGTGTTCACACTGCATTTTTGATCTCTTTTTTAATCAATTTCTGCATGTTAAACAGATCAAGTTCTGTGATGTACAACAAAGTCAATGAGTTTTCAAGAAACGCTGTTCAGACACTGCGTTTTTTACTGGTCCATTTTGGGGTAGAAAACTTATCCAGAAACATATTGAACCTGTCAAATAGTGATGATTTTTTTCTCCTCCATTCTTTCCATTGACTCCATTCTAATGAAAGAAAGAACACTTCAAAAAAAGGATTTGTATTCACACAGTCCATAGTTGCAGCATTTTTCATATGCTTTTGCTGCGTTATTCCAGCCCAATATTATTATTATTATTGTGTGTGACAGGATTGAGTGCCACAGTTTTTTTTTCATGATTTTGCATGTAAAATTGTGTTACATGATGTTGGTTTGCAGTATGATGTTATAAAGAGTTTATATGTATTGATATTTCCATGTAAGGTGATGTCCAAAAAATTGATTTTGTCACTATTCAGCTTGCTTGTAAATCTCAAGTTGAAGGTGTTCTGATTTAATGAGTAGTAAAGTTATCAAATGCTGCCAAAATGCCTCTCCAGACAAACAACAGATCATCTATGAAACGCCCGATCCACACTGTTTTTAAATGCCACAGTTTTTTTCTGAATTGTAGTATAGGTTAACACCCCCTGTCGTGCATAGTTCCCCACCCTGGACCCGTTATGCTAGTGTTCTCTGGTATCAATTTTTTCCACTGTTTTTAAACCAGAGGCTGTAAAAGGAGTTTAGGGACCCAGTCAAGGAGACACACCTCGATGCAGCGACTGGGTGGTTTATTGATATGGCCATATTCATGAAGCTAAGAGTCTCAATTTTTGAATTTTTTGCTTAACTAAAATATTTATGTGTGAATAAAATGTATTTATTTTTAAAAAATGTTTATGTATGCTTTTTATTTTTATGTAGAGTGTTTAGGTTTTACTGTATTTTCTATTGCCAGCGCATGTAACCCAGGCAGATACTGTATGAAACACCCCTTATGCCTGGGTTTCATTGTCCAGCAATGAAAAATATAGAGCCCTTGTTTTAAAAAAAAATATTTAACTAAATAATTAAAACAATTGGCTTGTGTTTCTCCATATTTTTAATTGCCAGCCCATGTAACCCAGGCAGCTACTGGTTGCAAATGCCCTGTAGCCTGGTGTTATCTTGGCTAACAATGAAAAATACAGGTGAGCCCTTTTTTAATTCTTATTTAACTTAATAATTAAAAAAAAAAATTGGCATCGGCTTTGCTGTATTTTCTATCACTAGCCAGGGTAATCCAGGCAGGGTGGGACCTGGAATTCTTAGTGTTGTGAGGCCCAAGCATTATGAGCCCCAGTGTTAAAAATTACAGCCAGCATTCACCCCAGAATTGGTGCCTTCATGAGATATGCCAAAACTGTGGGTTACCCCGCTCTTCTAAATGCCGTGTAGTGGTAGCAGACTGGGTAATAAAGGAGTTGATCTCAGCTTTTCCTGGCAGCTGACATCAAGCACTATTACTAATATCAGCCATCAGTATGACAGCTGGCCATTAGCAATAGTTCAGTAAAGAGAAAAAAACACAGCACTGAAATTTATACTTTACTCCATACAAAATAAAACAGATGTCTCAATCTTCACTTTATTAGCTCCCACCAATTACCTTCCAATGTAATCCACGAGAGTCCAGCGATAAGTGAAGTTTGGGCACAAGCAGAACAAATCAGTTGATTCATTCAGCTGGCCAGTGAATAGATCAGCTATACAGGTCAGCTGACTCAATTACTGATCTGTTCACCAGCCAGCGGAATTGATCACCTGATCTCTTCCCTGCAAATTCTACAAAAATGCAGCACAAAAAAGCAGATCAAAGACGCACAGTCTAAATTTAGCCTTGTCTGCATATAAAAAAGACAATGACAACAAAGAAGAAATCTCATAGATGTCAAGAAACCTTTTGCAATTTGTGAAGCTGAAAGGAAAGAGAGTGCAATATGGTCTTATCCTCAATGAGAAACACAAGAAATAGGTGGTCACTAAACACCTGGACAGGTTTTGTAGCACACAACCGGCATGCAAACAAAATGGCTGCTGCAGGGTCCACACATAAACAGGAACCGTGGTAGATCAAGAAAATACACAGGACTGTGCTTCACTGAACCTGCGCTGCTGACAGAGGAAATGTCCAAACTGTTGTTGGTGGCAAGTGGCTTTTTATTTCATTCAACGTGTTTCGGAGCCAGACCCGACACTCACAATGTGTGCTCCCTGAGGAAGGAGTCGGGTCTGGCTCGAAAACTAATAGACTCATATTGGTAGGTCCCATTTTTCGCGGCCATACACAGAATTCTGTGAAACAAGCTGTGAAAGAAAAATCACATCACTAAAGTAATGTTTAGCACTGGTGCGAGTGCAATGTTTTCTTTTATCAGATTGCATTCATCTTATTTAGAGATGTGTGTGAACTAGTGATGGGCGAATCCTAAATTACTCGGAATCGCTTGACTCTAGCGAGTCCGAGCCCAGGACTCGCTACTCGTTGCGAGTCTAGCGAGTCCAATGTTAATGAATGGGGAAGCGAGTAATAGCGAGTAGTGTGAGATTTACAAATCGCAGATGTGTCTCGGAAGCTTCAGCCTGAAGCAATCCTAGTTTTGCCATTTATTTGCATTGGACTCCTTTACTTTGTAAGTAATCGCTGGGAAACTCGCACAGATAAGAGTCCTGTCTGCTCTGTGTGCTGGCTGCCAGCTCCAGGGTCCTAGAGCCCGCCTGCTGCCTGATGTAGCAGAGCTGAGATTGTTCTCAGTCTGCTCATTCCCTGTGTACAGACATGAATGTCTGTGCACAGAGATGATGTAGCAGAGCTGAGATTGTTCTCAGTCTGTTCATTCCCTGTGCATAGACATCTATATCTATGCACAGGGGATGTAGCAGAGAGGACATCGCGTTTTGGACTGCGTCGGACGGAAGAGGATTTTTTTAATTAAAGATGGAGTCCCTAATGGCTTTTTTTTTATTTCTAATAAAAAATTTTCTTTGTGTTGTGTTTTTTTTAAAACAATGTAATAGAAATTCATGGCGGTCATGTCTAATATTGGCGTGACCGCCATAAATTTCGGGCTTAGGGCCAGCTGATAATACAAAGCTGGCCCTAACCTCTTTATTACCCAGCGTGCCACCGCTACCAGGGCCGCTGGAAGAGCGGGGTTCAGCGCCAGAGGATGGCGCTTCAATGAACGCGCCATCTTCTGGGGTGGCTGCGGGCTGCAATTTGCAGCGGGGGGTGCCCAGAAAGCTTGGGCATCCCTGCGCTGCGGATTCCAGCCCCCAGCTGCTTAGCTGTACCTGGCTAGACATAGAAATTGCGCGGAGCCCCACGCATTTTTTTTAAATTATTTCATGAAATTCTGAGATTCTGACTCTGACTCTGACTCTGAGACTCTGACTCTGAAATTCATGAAATAATAAAAAATAAAATGCGTGGGGCTCCGCGCAATTTCTATGTCTAGCCAGGTACAGCTAAGCAGCTGGGGGCTGGAATCCGCAGCGCAGGGATGCCCAAGCTTTCTGGGCACCCCCCGCTGCAAATTGCAGCCCGCAGCCGCCCCAGAAGATGGCGCGTTCATTGAAGCGCCATCCTCTGGCGCTGAACCCCGCTCTTCCAGCGGCCCTGGTGGCGGTAGCATGCTGGGTAATAAAGGGGTTAATACCAGCTTTGTTTTACAAGCTGGTATTAAGCCCGAGATTCTTAATGTCAGGCCACGTTTGACCCAGCCACTAAGAATCTCCAATAAAGGGTTAAAAAAACACAACACAGAGAAAAAATTTTATTTGAAATAAAAAAAAAGCCATTAGGGACTCCATCTTTAATTAAAAAAATCCTCTTCCGTCCGACGTAGTCCAAAATGCGATGTCCTCTCTGCTACATCCCCTGTGCATAGATATAGATGTCTATGCACAGGGAATGAGCAGACTGAGAACAATCTCAGCACTGCTACATCATGTCTGTGAGCAGGCGGGCTCTAGGACCCTGGAGCTGCACAGAGCAGACAGCTGGACTCGGCTCGCAAAGAAACAGCAGTTACTTTGCGAGTTTCCCTGCTATCACTGGCACAGTAGCCGAGTCTAATGCAAACAATGGCAATCCTAGTTTTGTCAGCGTTTCTGACAAAACTAGGATTGATATTGATTTGCATTGGACTCGTGCGAGTAAACGCTGGGAAACTCGCAGAGTACCGAGTCCTGCGAGTCCCTTACTACTCGCCGAGTAACGAGTCCTAGCGAGTAGATTCGCCCATCCCTAGTGTGAATCCTTAAAGGCAGCGTGGATTCTTAAAGCTCATGGGCCACAATTGAAAAATCTCAAAACAGAGCCCCAAGCTATCAATGGTCATTAATAGTACTGGTCTACTCAAAAGGGCTGAAAGTACTTTTTAAACCTCATTAGGCTTTAAGTCCTGGGAGTAATTTTAACCCTTTCAACTACTACATTTAAGGTCTGGAAGACTGTCTCTGGCATGGCTCTAATGTCAAATGCTATATGTTGCAGGGGAGCCTTTAGGATTACAAGTGGAGCCTCTTCTTTCTGTAAAATGCCTTACATCAGTGTTCCTCAACTTCCATACTCAAAAGCCACCAATAGATCGTGTTTTCAGGAATTCCTTAGTATTACACAGGTGATAAAATTCCCACCTCTGCAGTGCTCAGGACATCCTTAAAATGTGATCAATTGGTGGCTCTTCAGGACTGGAGTTTGGCAACACTGGCTTAGATGCTGTGGTCAGAACAGTTGGTGGCTTTATGGGGGTACATTACCAATAACCAAGACTGCAACATAATCATGAATAATGTTCAATGTCTCACATTTTAATCTTCATCTGCATCGCTTCTTTAAAGAAGTGTTCCTGCTGGAGTCCTCTGGAATCACAGTCATAAAATAACGATAAAACAGTAAGTAAAAGGTTAAGAAACAAAACTGGAAAACCTGAACAATTACACTCTAAAACATGAAGAATGCAATCTCTTTGAAAGCATGCTGCAATTCTCCAAGATATGTCTAGGATTTGAAAGATTACCGCACCTTCAGTGGTAGAGTATTACTTTCTAAAAGACAAAGGTGAGGTAATATGGCTAGTCTTAGGAGCAGTTACATTACTGGATACAGGGATAAAAAAGGATTTTAAAGCACTCTTGTTGGCTTCAGTTTCAAGAGTTACAAGTTTATCAGAAAACTTAGAGTGAAAATGTAACATCTTTATCTACTTAAAGGAACACTAACCTAAAATGAAAGACATGGCATTGTAATGCTGTCGCTACTTAGAGATAGAGAGGAGTACCCTCTCATAATCTATAGGATGTTGACCAGCTCTTCAGATATTCGTCGTTTTCTGGTTAATATTTTTAATGACATGATTATGTGCCAATGAAATGTGGTGTTCACTGATTTGCAAAACTATTATTTTGTAGTTTTATAGTACATTAAACATAAGATACATTTTCTGTAGATATTGTAGTAAACTGCGAAATACATGTGTGGCACAATGCAGAAGAATTAGAGGTTAGATTTAGTAGACCAGGTTCTTGTTTCAATCTTCTGGGCTTTGAAGTTATATTTTTCTCGGTATTTCCTAAAAAAAATAATTTTTCAGCCTGCATACCAAATTCTGCAAGACATCTGTAAAAACAGTGCAGGAATAGTGAGGATTCACAAACAATTCGATGAGGCCAAGGAAATGAGCAACAAAACTGAGATTCATCTTTCGGACTGGCACTGCTCCTCTGCAGTCAGCGCTGTGTCACCCAACAGACCGCCGGTGTTAATACACATGAAGTCATGTAGAGCAGCAGCCAATTTGGAGACAATAATGTCCAGTGGGCTATATCAGAGTCATCAGCAGATCAGTGGACATATTCTTAATGCTTCTTTGTTATAATGTGAAAACCAGCACAGAATTTATTGTTATTCCTATTTTATGGACTGCTGTGTGTTATAAACTAATCACAAGTTACAAACCTAAATGTACTTAACATGACCAATACTGATGTTTAATACATTTGCCTGTTAAGGAGATATACATTGATTGCTATTTCTTTGGATGAATAATTCATATCTGATCAGTGGTGGTGCGGCGCCCAACACTTTTGCCGATCAGCCATTACCGGTGCTGGAGGAAGGAGTCAGTTCTTAGTTACAGAGCAGCAAAACACAGCTTTGTCAACTGTATAACACATCCTCCACTATTTCATTAGAATAAGGAGAAGACAAATGGTGTCATCACATTTTTTAGAAATATTATTGGTGTTGGAGTTATTTTAATTTCAAAGAGTTTTCCCTGCAAAGTTAATTTTAAAATTGATGTTAATCAAGAGATCTTCAAATAATAATTCCCACAATTGGATGTGTTTAAAAGAAACGTGCCTGTGCTGAGATAATCTTATATACCATATATACTCGTGTATAAGCCGACCCGTGTATAAGCCGACCCCCCTACTTTTGCCCACAAAACCTGGGAAAACCTATTGACTCATGTATAAGCCGAGGGTGGACCCCAGCACAGGTATACAGCCCCCAGCAGTGTGGTATACAGCAGCCCCAGAGGTATACAGCAGCAGCCCCAGTGGTAGTATACAGCAGCAGCCCCAGTGGTATATACAGCAGCAGCTCCAGTAGTTAGTATACAGCAGCCCCAGAGGTATATACAGCAGCCCCAGTGGTAGTATACAGCAGCCCCAGAGGTAGTATACAGCCCCAGTGGTAGTATACAGCAGCCCCAGAGGTAGTATACAGCAGCCCCAGTGGTAGTATACAGCAGCCCCAGAGGTAGTATACAGCCCCAGTGGTAGTATACAGCAGCCCCAGAGGTAGTATACAGCAGCCTCAGAGGTATATACAGCCCCAGTGGTAGTATACAGCAGCCCCAGAGGTATATACAGCCCCAGTGGTAGCATCCAGCAACCCCAGAGGTATATACAGCCCCAGTGGTAGTATCCAGCAGCCCCAGAGGTATATACAGCCCCAGTGGTAGTATACAGCAGCCCCAGAGGTATATACAGCCCCAGTGGTAGTATACAGCAGCCCCAGAAGTATATACAGCCCCAGTGGTAGTATACAGCAGCCCCAGAGGTATATACAGCCCCAGTGGTAGTATCCAGCAGCCCCAGAGGTATATACAGCCCCAGTGGTAGTATACAGCAGCCCCACAGGTATATACAGCCCCAGTGGTAGTATACAGCAGCCCCAGAGGTATATACAGCCCCAGTGTAGTATACAGCAGCCCCAGAGGTATATACAGCCCCAGTGGTAGTATACAGCAGCCCCAGAGGTATATACAGCCCCAGTATAGTATACAGCAGCCCCAGAGGTATATACAGCCCCAGTGGTAGTATACAGCAGCCCCACAGGTATATACAGCCCCAGTGGTAGTATCCAGCAGCCCCAGAGGTATATACAGCCCCAGTGTAGTATACATAATTAAAAGAAAAAACAGATATTGCGCCACACTGCAACTGGAGGAACTTAATACACGGTTTTACTATGTTTGCACTAACCTTTACTGGTTGTGCAACACCCCGCACAACCAGACTGATGGCTTAATGTGGATCACTGTAGTGACAAGGGCCAATATTCCCTCCTCCTCAGATACTCAGGGCCTGGTGGTCGGCTCCTTAGTTCCTCTGGAGATGGAGGTGGGCTCCTTCACTCCTCCACCCGAAGAGGCAGACTCGCTGCACTGGCTTCCGTCCCAGCTCCACATTGTGTATCAGTTGATCATTCAAGGGTGGGTCTTTATGATGTACTGCCAGGTACTGTGGATCTTAGAGCAGCTCACACACCGCACTCCCAACAAGGGAGAAAGAGATTAGCAAATAGAAAACAAGCGGTGTCAGAGGTTTGGAGCGCTAAAGAAACCACGGGTTAGTGATTAAATTACTGATAATTTATTGCACGAACAGCAGGGGTCCAGTATGCCACAACGCGTTTCGACGCACTTGAGAGAGACGCATCTGTGCGTCGAAACGCGTTGTGGCATACTGGACCCCTGCTGTTCGTGCAATAAATTATCGGTAATTTAATCACCAACCCGTGGTTTCTTTAGCGCTCCAAACCTCTGACACCGCTTGTTTTCTATTTGCCAGTATAGTATACGGCAGCCCCAGAGGTATATACAGCCCCAGTGGTAGCATACAGCCCCCCCCCTCCTTATCATGTCCCCTCCCGGGCTGCGGCAGCTGTCAAAATAACAAACACTTTATACATCACCTTCCGGCGCAGCTCCTCCGGTCCTCCGCTCCTCCGCTCGCCGGCTTCTTCTTCCTTCTGGTGCCGGCTTCAGTGACCGCACGCAGGAAATGACGTCATCTCCTGCGCCCGGTCACATGACACCGGCACAAGCAGGAAGAAGAAGCCGGCGAGCGGAGGAGCGGAGGACCGGAGGAGCTGCGCCGGAAGGTGATGTATAAAGTGTTTGTTATTTTGACAGCTGCCGTAGCCTGGGGGGGACATGATAAGGAGGGGGGGCTGTTTATTACTCTGGGGGAACCACAATAAGGAGGGGGGCTGTGTAGTGCAATATGCACGGCATCCCCCCGCCGTTGATGGACGGGGGGATGCCGTGCATATTCATTGCACTAATGAGGCGGCCCCACGTGACCGCCTGCGATCACCGCGGCCCCCTCCTGCCTCCTCCAGCCCTTGGTCACAGCCCCCCCCCACAGCATACCGTATGACCCGTGTATAAGCCGAGGGGGGGACTTTTCAGCCCAATTTTTGGGCTGAAAAACTCGGCTTATACACGAGTATATACGGTATGTGTCCCTGCTATGTACTGTGCAATAGATGTGTCTGACCATACAGGGACATGATCTGATCATACCACATCTCCTGTGCTGAGATAATCTTATATATGTGTCACTGCTATGTACTGTGTAATAGATGTGTCTGACCATACAGGGACATGGTCTGATCATACCACATCTCCTGTGCTGAGATAATCTTATATATGTGTCCCTGCTATGTACTGTGTAATAGATGTGTCTGACCATACAGGGACATGGTCTGATCATACCACATCTCCTGTGCTGAGATAATCTTATATATGTGTCCCTGCTATGTACTGTGTAATAGATGTGTCTGACCATACAGGGACATGGTCTGATCATACCACATCTCCTGTGCTGAGATAATCTTATATATGTGTCACTGCTATGTACTGTGTAATAGATTTGTCTGACCATACAGGGACATGGTCTGATCATACCACATCTCCTGTGCTGAGATAATCTTATATATGTGTCCCTGCTATGTACTGTGTAATAGATGTGTCTGACCATACAGGGACATGGTCTGATCATACCACATCTCCTGTGCTGAGATAATCTTATATATGTGTCACTGCTATGTACTGTGTAATAGATGTGTCTGACCATACAGGGACATGGTCTGATCATACCACATCTCCTGTGCTGAGATAATCTTATATATGTGTCCCTGCTATGTACTGTGTAATAGATGTGTCTGACCATACAGGGACATGGTCTGATCATACCACATCTCCTGTGCTGAGATAATCTTATATATGTTTCCCTGCTATGTACTGTGTAATAGATGTGTCTGACCATACAGGGACATGGTCTGATCATACCACATCTCCTGTGCTGAGATAATCTTATATATGTGTCCCTGCTATGTACTGTGTAATGGATGTGTCTGACTGTACAGGGACATGGTCTGATCATACCACATCTCCTGTGCTGAGATAATCTTATATATGTGTCCCTGCAATGTACTGTGTAATGGCTGTGTCTGACTGTACAGGGACATGGTCTGATCATACCACATCTCCTGTGCTTAGATAATTTTATACATGTGTCCCTGTAATGTACTGTATAATGTATATGTCTGAACATATAGGGACATGGTCTACTCATACTACAGCTCCTTGGCAGGGAAGGATGCAAAAGAGTATACAGATATTACAGCAGAGGATTACAGCTGATTCTTTATGTGACATAGGCTGGGGTCACACTTGGCATGAGTTTTTTTAGTGATTTAAAAAAAAACTCATGCGTTTTTCAATGCGTTTTTACATGTCCGCATGAGTTTTTTAAGGTGTGTGATGGCTCCCTGCGTTTTTGGCTGCGTTTTTAAATCCACACCAAAAAATAGTGCATGCACTATTTTTTGGTATGTTTTTTTAACATGGGCTTCTATGGAAAACGCATGCATTTTTGGATGGTACTAATGTACCATGCGTTTTTGCATGCGTTTTCCATAGGGTCCCATGTTAAATGCATGCGTTTTTGAAAATGCACCAAAAATGCATGGTACTGTCACACATGCGTTTTTGCTATTAGGGCATGAGTTTTTTAACATGGGGGCATATGGGTGCATTTTTACATTTGAAATGCAGGTCTCCAAAAACGCTTGTAAAAAACGCAAGTGTGACCCTAGCCATAAAGCATTTTCCTGTGTGTTATTTTTTAATGTTTTATCTCAAAGGAAAAATTAATTGTAATCCCGTACTGTAATGTCTGTATACTCTTTTAGGCTCGGGACACACTTGCAGATTTTACATGATTTTTTGGAGACCTGCGTTTCTAAAAACGCATGTAAAAACGCACCCATAGGCCCCATGCGAAAAACGCATGCCCCAATAACAAAAATGCATGCCTAAAGTGCCATGCATTTTTGGCATGCGTTTTTGCACTTAAGTGAGGAGCTGCCTTCAAAAACGCATGCAAAAACGCATGGTACCATTAGTACCATTTAGTACCATGCAAAAACACATGCATTTCCCGTAGGGGCCCATGTTAAAAAACGCATGCGTTTTTAAAACAGCATCAAAAAATGGTGCATGCACTATTTTTTGGTGCTGATTCAAAAACACATGGAAAAACACATGGGTACCAAAAAGCACCTAAAGAAACCCATGCAGAAATGTAAAAAGCATGCAGAAACGCATGCTTATTTTTAAGGCACCAAAAAAATGCATGGCATGTGTGACCCTAGCCTTACTTCGTCCCCTGCCCAGATGCTGTGGTTTGATCAGAACATGTCCCTGTAAGGTCATAAGAAGAAAATGTTTGGTACCATGTTAGGCTAGAGTCACACTTGGCATGCATTTTTTACGGTGCTTTTTGCACCATGCGGTTTTCCATGCTTTTTTTACATTTCTGCATGCGTTTTTTAAGGAGTTTTTTGAGACACTGCGTTTTTCCATGCGTTTTTGACTCAGCACCAAAAAATACTGCATGCTGCGTTCTTTGGTGCGTTTTCAAAAACGCATGCATTTTTTTATGGGGCCCTATGGGAAATGCATGCATTTTTGCATAGTACTAAATGGTACCATGCGTTTTTGCATGCGTTTTTTAAGGCAGCTCCTTACTTATGCACAAAAACGCATCCCAAAAACGCATGGCACTTTAGGCATGCGTTTTTGCTATTGGGGCATGCATTTTTTTTTACATCGGGGCCTATGAATGCGTTTTTCCATGCGTTTTTCAGAAAAGACTAGTCTGAAAACTGCATGGAAAAACTGCAAGTGTGACCCTAGCCTTAGCCAGTTGTTAAAAGATAGAATTGTCTCAGTGGGAGAAACAAAATAATAATTTCTAGGTGTGATATACTTTAATGGCTAACAAAACTATAATAAATGATTTTACAAAACAAGCTTTCGAGACTGCTTACACCTCTATCATGCCTACTGAAGCGATGTAAGCAGTCTCGAAAGCTTGCTGCTTTGTAACATATTATAATTTTGTTAGCCTTTAAAAGGTATCACAACTACTATTTTATTTTTTTGCTTGTCCTACTGAAAGCAATCTACCTTCACGGTCAGACAAGGCCGTTACACAGGGACACATTTATAAGATTATCTTAGCACAGGAACCTTTTATTAAACACATCCAATTGTGGAAATTTATATCATTCTAAGATTTATTGATTAAAATTAACATGGCTCCTGGAAAAAAATCTTTTTAACTAAGAATAAAATTTCCTTGGAAAATTCAGCGAATGTTGGGAATTTCCATTATAAAGATTTGCTCGTCTCTATAAATTGAAAAATACTTTATGAAGTTACATTTTGCCTATAGGTTTAAAATGTTATACTTTTCATCTTTTAGGATGAACCCAATCGAAATATCACCCAGGAGTAAATTGAACATTCAGCTTGTTTCGCCTAATTATCTTGGAAACATGACACAAATATTGTTTCTTTTTTAATTACAGAATATTCCTCTCCCGGAATGAAAATTATGTTCTGAAAACAGAAATTATTAGTCTCACGATATGTGAGCGCCGAACTCTGGCTGTGTTGAGTGATATTCTGTTGGGTAACATGATTATGATTGAAAGTCATGAAGTAATTCCATTGAAAGTTTTGATAATAAATACACATCTGATTCCATCAATCTCCTGTCAAGTTCCTTTGAACCAAATATCTCTTTAGTCATTCAAATGCTGTACGTATTTCTGGAATTTGACAAAGAGCTTGGTAGTGATTTTTTTCCTCTATTGACTGTAAAGTCTATTTTTTCTGCGAGTGGAAAACTAATGCAAGTTTTCCTCTGTAAAATAAAATAGATCAAAAAGGCAAACATATCAGTTCACCTCTCATTAGTTGCAACCGGAGGAAAGAGGAATCTAATGATTGGCTGGATTCCTTGTTAACTCAATACTCTCATCAGGCGTAATGATATCTTTGCAAAGTTTCATTTCTTTTTCAAAAGATAGTAACCCTTTAGAAAAATAATGTGCCCAGTGTATTAAAGACATTATGTAACATAAATAATTTAAAACAAAGACACGATATCCCCAAGATACAATTAAAGGGCTACACTGGGGGTTGCAAGGCAGTTTATGGCTCCCTTAAAAAAATGAAT